>JACEIK010003460.1:114052-147467 GCA_018107945.1 Datura stramonium | reverse complement strand
ATGTTGGTTAGCACATATCTTCACTTTTATATAAAATCACATGAAAATGTATCAAATAGCTTAGACAACACGACTAATTTAAGCTATAAAACGTATCACGTGCCCTATATTTTTTCCCGTGATCAATTGTTACTTTGAATGTACTCTATGTGGAGGATAAGTAAAACATAAAAGTAAAGACAACATGTTTGTAAATCGTGAGCATGATATAGTTAAAAAAAATATGAGCTTTTCATCATAATCTGAAGTATAATGACCCAAGGTTTTGAAAGCAAAATCATATAGCTTATCATGTTTGAAATCATATGTAAAACTCATAAACTGATTAATGGGTCAAAAATACTATAAGTCCTGGTATCACAAAATCATGAGCATGAGGAAATATAAAATATGTGGAATAGTGGGAGATTTTCATAACCGACATACTCCAAGTGAGTATCATGGAGCCAAATTGTACGCCTAGTTAGGATTGTGTCCATACTTTGCCAAGGGTATGAACCATGAAGGCATTATATCACTCATGAGCCCAGTAGCGTAAGGGAGGCACTCTCAACTGGCGAGGACCGCCTATCCGACGGTGCCATCTAGTTAGACTTGGGTGCATTGAACCCCTATATACTCAGTGCTAAATGCTACTCACAAAACATATACAATGCTCATAATCATACTTGAAACATGGGGTTTTGCATGGTCTAGTTAAAAATTATGATGTATTCATAAACTGCTTGACATACGTGAACTAGCCATGAAAACAATGCTGAAGATTCAACCATGATAATAAGCTTGATATTCATGAGATTCATACATACTTGATTAAATCATGCTAGATTGAAAATAGATAATCATGAGATTTTTTCATAAAAATATGTATTCATAATCATAAAACATAAGTAGAATCATCAGAGTATCAATTTCATAAGAGATTATAGAGTTTTGCATCAAAAGGGTCTAACCTTAGAAATATATGAAAATCATAATTGGAGACAGGGTGGAATTAGATTCATGAAATTAGACTTGATATTAGGCATGAGGGTGGAAGAAATCCTTCATCCATGATTCCACATACCTGGGCTTGATGAATTCTTGACTAGACTTGAGATGCAAAAGAAATTGAGAAGATGAACCCTAGCTTCCTTGAGAATCCTTAAGAGATTGAACTTCAATCTACAATGTTTGGAGAGGAATGAGAATTTAGGCTAAGTTTAACCCTTAAATACCCCCTTACAAAAACCCAAACAACTTGGTTTAGGAGTTAAGAGTATAGAAAGTTACAAAAATACCCTTAGGAATTCGCATTGAAAATATGCCTGTACAGTGCCATGGGTCGTACCACTACTCAGGTGAAACCTCGTGGTCATTGGACCTATGTTGGTCAATCTCTGGACCTCTACTCAAGATCACACAGTATCATTTGTACCTACATAGTACGATCCATAGGTTCCTCTTATGGTTACCGGGAATAATTTTAGTTGTTCCTCTGAACTTCATCTCACGAGTGGTACCACGACCCCTGCCTCCCTACACAAGTCGTACTGAGACTCTTACTGAAGGAAATTTCCAGTTTTCCTACTGGTTTGTACTCCATATCTAGGGTCAAATTTTAGGGACTTTTGGGGTACTATATTATCTCCCCTTTGGGAACATGTAATGCCCCGGAAACTCAAAATCGAAATCTGGAAAAGCTGCAGAAAAGCTTCTGGACGACCCACCTAACGAGTCATTAAGTGACCTCACGACTCGTTAGGTGAGCCGTGAGAAGAAGACTTAATAATTTAAAGAGGGGAGGCAATGTACCCAACAAGGGACTTCATAAGTCGTGGTCACTGAACACGACCCATTAGGTCACTCGTAGTCAGGCCTAAGTTAGGAATACTTTTGTTGACCAGTGTACTTAATGGGTGGGGGCAATGAGTTGTGGTCCCCAGTAATGACTCGTTATGTCCTCTGTTACCAGCCTCACTAAGCTTTTAGCCAGTGTACCTGACGGGAGTGACCATGAGTCGTGGTCAGCCACCATGACCCGTTAGGGCACCTGGCAGTTTTTCCGAATTAATTTCTAAGGGCTATTTAGTAATTTACTACTATCCCAAGCTTTAAACTACGTCGTTTTAGTAATAATTTCAGACTTTTTAGTGGGGAAAAATGGTTCATTCCTCATTCCCCACTCTCAGTGCTCAGAAACATCGAAAGTTCTCCTCTCAAGAACCCTCCAAGCAAGACTAGGGCTTCTCATCTCTTGCAACAGTTCAAGCTTCTTTTCCGGAAGGATTTTAGTCAGGTATGTGGGAATTCAACGAGAGAATTTTCCTTCCCTTGTGTCCCCCAAAACGCTCCCATAATTTCCCTATCAGTTTAGCCCTGAGTTTTTTGAATATGAATAAATTTTCATGTTGGTTTTCGTTAATTTCAACTGAGATAATATCCATGTTTATTATTCATATGATCTTCATCAGTTCGTAAGTAAATTGTTATTGTTCTTGCCAAGGTGATTTACAGCCCTAAATTCTCGAGTAAAGATTATTGCATATTAATTTCCATCTAGTTTGTGAAGTATGTTTGGGGCTGAATTTCCTAAAAATTCCTATTATATATACATGCTGAGCAATTATTCCATTGATAAGAATGATTTTAGCCTTTTTGAATGAGATTCGTTTAACTCTTGAAATTTCTCTATATTATGAAATTCCGGTGTTGTTGGAATGAGTTGAGTTCTCTTTTAGCTGCTTAGTAGTTTAGTTCTATTAGAACGTAGAACCTCTTCAGAACTATTTAGAAAGTGTCAACGATCAGTTTGACTTCAGTCTTTTCCCGAGGTGTCAGTGGTGCCTCCCAGTTATCAAAATCAGACTCAGAATTTTGTTTTGGTCCATTAGGGGGTCATGACATTTTAGATATACAGATCTGACCATCCCCAGGACCCCAATTCAGTTTATAGTTTTTTCTTAGACGGTTACAATGCTTCCAAATAAGTAGCTTTGACCAGTCTAGAACCCAGTTTCAGAATCTGGTTCGATAAGACTCTCAGGGTACTTTCAGTTATATGTCCTTGACTAGTCTTGGACCCCAGTTTCGAGCTATCAGCCTAGTAGATCAGTATAGGTTTCCAGTAGGAATAGGACTTAGCACCAAGTGGGCTGGGATTCCAGCACACCCAAGTTCCCAAAACTACGTTGCCAGCGTAGGTTACAGTATTACTTGGACTTATTGGCCCTAAACTTTTGTGATCACCCAGTTCATGCCTTTATACCCAGGCTAGATTTATTGGGTCCTACCAGTGGGTTGTATACATCGACTCCACATCTAGCTCACGTGGTTATATGTTGGTTATAGACTCTCCCACTAGTCAGTTCAGTTCAACCTCAGTTTTGATAGTTCAGTTCAGTTCAGTTCACATCAGTTCAGCATGGTCTCTCAAACTCAGTACTTCAGACTTAGGGCATGTTTATTACCATCATCTAGGGTCATTATTGACCATATTAGCTATATTCTAGTTGTATCAGTTATCAGTATTTTCAGTTGGTCATTTCATGTCATTTCATTTCAGTTACTAGTTTTTTCATACTATTTATATCTCTCACTTACTCAGTACATTAAAAGTACTGATGCATACTTTTATGCTGTATCGTTTCATGATACAGCCGTAGGTTCTCAAACCTAGTGCTGTTAGCCAATTTCGTTCGGATCTCTCTATCACCAGCAGCAGTGTGAGTCCTCATATTCCAGGGGCGTTATTTCATTCATTTCAGTTTTCATTATTATTTTTAGTTAGACTTAGAGTTAGCTGGGGGCTTGTCCCAACAACTCCTTAGTTAGATGGCTTTCAGACTAGACTTGATCTTAGACTTTCAAATATTTAAAATATCTATGTTCAGTCTTTAATTTTTTATAAACGCTATTATGTATTATTTCAAATTACCACTGTGCATGTTTACTTAGAATACCAGTGTATGATAGGCCAAGGGTTGACTTGGGTCACTTGTGACTTCAAGTACCGTGTTACGTCCAGGTTGTAGGCTCGGGGCGTGACAAACTTGGTATCAGAGCACTAGGTTTAGAGTATCCTCGAAAAGTCTGAAAGCCGCATCGAGTAGAGTCCTTTTCATGGGTTTGAAGTGCACCACATTTATGACGAGGAGGTTACGAGATGTTATTAGGAAAACTCTCTTTTGTTCATACTCTTTATCATGCCTTAAAGTTCGATTTCAGAAATGCCCTTCTAATTCGTGCTCTGTTTTATTTCAGTGAACCATGCCTCCCAGATGCGGTAATGGAAGAAGGGCTGGTAATTTCAACAGACCTGCCCCACCAGTCCCGACAGCTCCTCAAGATGATTTGGTGTCTATCACCGAATTCAGGGCGGCCATTCAACTGTTTGCCCAAATAGTCACCAATCAGGTGAACCAACAGGTGGTGCCGATGAATACCAATGGGTCTGCAGTAGTTGCGAGGGTGTTGGACTTCACCCGGATAACCCTCCAGATTTTCATGGAACAAAGGTGGGAGAGGACCCACAAGGGTTTGTAGACGAGATTAGAAAAATCACCCGAATTATGGGTGTCAGTCCCTCTGAGAGTGCCGAATTGGCTACCTACCAGCTGAAAGGGGTAGCTCAAGTATGGCATGTCCGTCCTTATCCATTTGTTTTTACACTCCATATCCTTCAGCTTCTTAGCNATGGGTGTCAGTCCCTCTGAGAGTGCCGAATTGGCTACCTACCAGCTGAAAGGGGTAGCTCAAGTATGGCATGTCCAGTGGAAAGAAGGGTGGCCAGTGGGAGAAGGACCTGTGGAGTGGGAAGAATTTCACACAACTTTCTTGGACAGATTTTTCCTTCGGGAGCTGAGGGAGGCAAAGATGGCGGAGTTTATGAATTTGAGACAGGGCAACAGAACTCTGGAAGAGTATGCTCTGGAGTTTACTAGGTTGTCTAAGTATGGTCTAGAGATGGTAGTCGAGCCAAGGGCTCGCATTCTGAAGTTTGTAAATGGAGTGTCAAATCTGGTCCTTAAGGAAGACTGCAATGTTGATCAAAGACATGGACCTTTCTAGATTGATTGTCTATGCCCAGCAGGTTGAGGTTGAAAAGCTGAAGGATATGGAGCGTAAGAACAAAAGGGCAAGGACTAGCCATTCAGATTTCGGCCATCAAAGGTCTAGCGGTGATAGCCTCCCACAACAACAACAGCAGCAGAGAACTCTAACACCTAGTTCAGCTAACGCCCCAACCTTTTGGTCCCGCCAGGATCGGAGGGGTGGATCATCTGGCACTCAGTCTTAGACTCACAGTACAGAAATAGGTATCCAGCTTGCCCCAAGTGTGGTAGGAACCACCCGGGAGAATGCCTTTAGGGATGAGAGGGCTGTTTTGGGTGTGGACAGCTTAGACACCGGCTTAAGGAGTGCCCGTCAGTAGGGAGAGGGAGATCATAATCTACCACATCATTAGTTCCAGTAGGCCGACCAGCTCAAAAAGAAAAAACTCCAGGTACAGATGGTGATCAGCGCCAAAATCGTTTCTATGCTCTGTCTTCCCGTCAGGATCAGGAAAGCTCACCTGACGTAGTTACGGGTATGTTACGTCTCTTTCACCTAGACGTGTATGCTCTCATAGATCCAGGAGCCACTCTTTTGATCGTGACTCCCTATATAGCAGTCTAATTCAACATCAGTCCAGAGGTCCTCTCAGAACAATTCTCAATCTCCACCCCAGTTGGCCAGTCAATTAGAGCCAGTCGGGTGTATAGAAACTGCCCAGTCTCAGTCCTGAGTAAAGTTATTCCAGCTGATCTTGTAGAGTTAGACATGGTCAACTTTGACCTTATTCTCAGCATGGATTGGTTACACTCCTGCTATGCCTCAGTTGATTACAGAACTAGAGTTGTCAAGTTTCATTTTCCCAACGAGCCAGTGTTAGAATGGACGGGCAGCAGTTAAACGCCTAAGGGTAGGTTTATTTCCTACCTTAAGCCCCAGAAACTCATCTCTAAAGGATGTATATATTATCTGGTTTAGGTCAAGGATTCCAACTTTGAGACCCCAACCATCCAGTCAGTTCATTAGTCAGTGAGTTCCCAAATGTTTTTCCTGAGGATCTTCCCTAAGTTCTCCCTAAACGGGAAATAGACTTCGGAATAGATCTCCTCCCAGATGCCTAGCCTATCTCCATCCCTACTTATAGAATGGATTCGGCTAAGCTTAAAGAGTTAAAGGAGCAGCTAAGAGACCTTCTTGACAAGGGTATTAACAAATCCAACATCTCTCCTGGGGTGCTGCAGTGCTATTCGTGCGTAAGAAAGATGGTACCCTTAGAATGTGCATAGATTACCGTCAGCTAAATAGGGTCACAGTTAAGAATATGTAATATCTACCCAGAGTTGACGATCTATTCAACCAAGTTCAAGGAGCTAGTTGTGTCTCCAAGATCGATCTCAGGTCATGGAACCATTAGCTTAGGGTTAGGGAGTGTGACATACCGAAAACAACATTCAGAACTCGATATGGTCACTACAAGTTTGTGGTGATGTCCTTCGGGCTAACAAACGCAGTAGCCTTCATGGATTTGATGAATAGGGTCTTCAAGCAGTACCTAGATATGTTTGTCATTATATTTATCGATGACATTCTAGTATACTCTAGAAATGAGGAAGAGCATTCAAATCACCTGAGATTAGCATTGCAGACACTTAGGGACCGCTAGTTGTTCGCCAAGTTCAGCGAGTGCGAATTCTGGTTGAAGTCTGTGACCTTCTTAGGTCATGTGGTCTCAGGTGAAGGAATACAAGTAGATACTCACAAGATAGAAGCCGTGAAAGATTGGCCCAGACCTACCTCTCCTACTAAAATCAGGAGTTTCCTGGGTTTAGCAGGTTATTACCGATGGTTTTTGGAAGGTTTCTCCTCCATAGCATCGCCTCTGATCAAGTTAACCCAGAAGAAGGTGAAATTCCAGTGGTCGGATGAGTGAGAGTGTCTTGGAGTTTAAGAGACAACTCACTATTGCTCAAGTTCTGACCTTGCCAGAAGGAATAGATGAATTGGTTGTTTATTGTGACAGTTCCATAGTTGGACAGGGTTGTGTTCTGATGCAGCGGGGCAAAGTGATAGCTTACGCCTCCAGACAGCTCAAGGTTCATGAGAAAAATTATCCAACTCATGAATTGGAGTTGGCAGCGGTGGTGTTTGCGCTAAAATATGAAGGCATTACTTATATAGAGCTCACATAGATGTATTTACAGATTATAAGAGTCTTCAGTATGTGCTGAGTTAGAAGGATCTAAATTTGTTCCAAAGAAGGTGGTTGGAGTTACATGCATTCATTTTGAGATCATAATATTATCATGACATGACCATGCATAGCTTTTTTAATATCATGACTAACTCGAATGACTCAAAGCTGAAACGTAACATTTATGGTAAAAGCTGAACAATGAGTCAAACCTTGCTTTTAGAACGTGCATGCTTATAGTAATAATCATGAGTAATGAATGTGCAAATCTGAATCATATAGAAAATGGGAGACTCATCACTTAACCGACATACCATGATAGAGCTTACGTGGTCCCGACTATCACACTCAAGTGGGCAGAGCCGTCCAAAACCTTTCCAGGGCTAAGGACGCTACCATGATATCGGTATCAAGCTCATGGGCCATTTGAGCTGGGGATATCTCACAAGGGAGGTCCCAATAATATATATATACCAACCTACATTGGCGCGTAGTTATGGGGCATAGGGTGATCGACCTTTAACCTGCTTGGTGCTAGACTCTTCTCCCAAAAACATGCAATGCTCTACATCATATATAACGAAGCTCAACATCATCTATTGAAGAAGCTTAACAATGATATCATGCATAAACTCAACATCGTGTGAACGAAGCTCAACATTGTCATTTGACAAAGCTCAATAATGAATTCATGCATAGACTTGACATCATTTGAAAATGAAGCTCAACATTCCTTTGACAAAGCTCATTAATGACATACATCTCAATTATGAATTTATGCATATGGGAAGCTTTATTTTGAAACATACCACAAGCTCAAATATAAGTGGGAGCATCTACTCCAAATCATGTGGTAAGCTATATGTAGGAATATTTAACTCAACATGCCAAAAGAAAATAATATGAAATTTGGGATACTTCGCTCTAAATAATGTTGTAAGCTTATTTTGGGAAAATCATTATTTTAAATCCACATATAGGCAATTGAGTTAGCTTAGAATAGGTTTTCTCCTCTAAAAACCCTGTAAAACGAGCCTTAAGTGACGTAGTATAGGCCCTTAGGATTTAGGAATTATGGAAAATCCCTTACTAAAATCGCTGAAAATAATTTCCAGGGTGTCCAATGAGGGACCTAACGACTCGTCATGAAGGGCCACGACTCGTGGATTCGTTCGTTAGGTACACTGCTTATTAGATCTCCTGGGCTCGTCAGGGTGACTTAACGATCTGTTGCTTGTGACCACGACTCATGGTCACCTCCTGTCATGTACACTACCTTAGTCTCACATAAAAATTATCCTGCTTGATCATGAATCATCCCACAAATCGTGGGGACTGACCACGATTCATGGGGTCCTTCTGTTAGGTACACTAGTTGACTTCTTCTATTTTTCACACACCCATACCCCACGATTGACCTAACAAATCGTGGTGACTGACCACGAGTCATTTCCTCCCCCATGGGGAACCCTTATCCTCCAGCTTCCTGCTCTTCACGATCCACCTGACGACTCATGGGTTGGTCTCACGAGTCGTCCAACAACTCGTTCTGTGCCTACAACTTGAATTTTCAACTTTTCATCATTTGACTCCCGGGTCTGATCCTTGGGTTCCAGGGTATTACAATATCTCCCCCTTGGGAGAATTCGTCCTCAAATGTTAGAAACACACAGAAAACTTAGAAAAAAGAAATCATCATATGCAAATACTGACGAAAACTGATGAAATGACTACCTCCGAAAAGAACTACATAGCTGAACTGAATTCAGACATCACATCTATCTATCATACCATAAATCAAACTTTTACACATGAAATGAACATGGAAACTGATTAGAGAATTAGGGCAAAAACTGATACCTCAAACTGAAACTGAGCCGGTAGGGAACAGGTGAGGGTACTTAGCCATCATGCCCGCTTCAGCTTCCCAAATAGCTCCCTCAACATACTAGTTCCTCCATAACACCTTCACCGAAGCTACTTTTTTGTTCCTCAGCCTCGAAACCTAGCAATCCAAAATTGCAACTGGAATTTCCTCATAACTGAGGCTATCTCTCACACCAACGCTTTCCACCAGGACAACTAAAGATGGATCACCCAAGCACTTTTTCAAAAGCGATACATGTAAGACAAGATGAACTGAAGATTACTCCGATGGAAAGTCCAACTCATACGCTACCTTACCAACTCTTCTCATAACCCAGTAGGGACCAATATAGTGGGGACTGAGTTTTTCTTTCTTTCCGAACCGCATGACTCCCTTCATGGGAGACACCTTCAGAAATACCAAATCATCCACTTCGAACTCCAACTCTCTCCTTCTCATATCCACATATGACTTTTGACGACTCTGAGCGGTTTTCAACATGTCCCTTATCATCTAAACTTTCACCATGACCTCATGAACCGAATCAGGTCCTACCATAGCTGCCTTACCAACCTCAACCATCGTATGGGCGATCTACACCTCCACCCGTAAAGAGCCTCGAACGGTGCGATTTGGATGCTAGAGTGATAACTGTTATTGTAAGAAAACTCGATTAAAGGAAAGTGATCATCCCAACTACCTTTAAAGTCCATCACAAAAGCTCTCAATATGTCCTTGAGAGTTTGAATTGTCCGCTCCACCTGACCATCCGTTTGCGGATGAAATGCAGTGCTGAGTTTAACCTGAGTCCCAAGCCCCTTTTAGAGAGACCACTAAAACTGAGAGGTAAACTAAGTACCTCGGTTTGAAATAACTGAGAATGGAACTCCATGAAGTCGTACCAACTCCCGAATATATAATTTTGCATAATCATCCACCGAATCTGTGGTTTTGACTGGTAGGAAGTGTGTAGCCTTGGTCAACCTATCTACTACCACCCAAATAGAATCATAGTGTCGGCAATTATGAGGTAGGCCTGTAATGAAATCCATATTAATATCTTCCCACTTTCAAGTAGGAATGCTAATATCCTGAAGTATGCCTCTCAGTCTTTGATGTTCGACTTTTACTTGCTGAAAGTTCAGGCACTTGGCTACAAATTCTGCAATATCCTTCTTCATGTCGTTCCACCAATATATTTCCCGCAAATCATGACACATCTTGGTGGCACTCGGATGGATAGAATACTTAGATCCATGTGCCTCATGCAATATCTGGTCCCTCAAATTATCAATATCTGGAACATATAGATGACCCTGCTACCGCAGTACACCATCTCCCCCTTGGGAGAAGACCTCCACCTTTTGACTCCGAACGACTTCTTTCAACTTCACCAAAAATGGATCCTCCACTTGCCTAGCTTTTACATCAGTCACCAAGGACGATTCTGATCCGTTTTGCACAACAACGCCGCCATCGGTTGAGTTGGCCAATCTAACTCCCAACCTCGCTAGTCAATGGACATCTTTCACCAACTCCTCCCTTCCCTCACCCACGTGGGACACACTCTCCATAGAGAGCCTACTAAGTGCGTCCTCTACCACATTAGCCTTACCCGGTTGGTAAAGATCACTTATGTCTTAGTCCTTTCGTAGCTCCAACCACCTCCTTTGCTGAAGATTGAGATCTTTCTACGTGAACACATATTGCAAGCTCTTATGATCCGTGAATACATCCACTGGACCCCATACAAGTAATGTCGTCATATCCTCAAAGCGAATACCACCTCAGCCAACTCAAGATCATGGGTTGGGTAATTCTTCTGATGGATTTTCAACTGTCTTGAGGTATATGCTATCACTTTCCCATGCTGCATCAACACACACCCAAGTTTGATTCTCGAAGAATCACAATACACAACAAAGCTATCCATACCCTCAGGTAGGGTCAACACTGGAGCTAAAGTGAGTCGGGTCTTCAATTCCTGGAAACTTTTCTCACAAGCCTCCAACCATTGGAACTTTTCCTTCTTCTGAGTCAACTTGGTCAAAAGATGTTGCAATAGATGAAAAGCCCTGAACAAATCTCTGATAGTAACCTGCTAAGCCCAAAAAGCTCCTGATATCTGATGGGTTCACCGGTCTGGGCCAATTCTTTACCACCTCGATTTTCTGAGAATTTACCTTTATGCCCTCACTCGATATCACATGGCCCAAAAATGCCATAGAGTCCAACCAAAACTCACATTTTCTGAACTTTGCATACAATTGACGATCCTTGAGGGTCTGAAGCACTACTCTCAAGTGAGTGGCATGCTCCTCCTCGCTCCGAGAGTATATAAGGATGTCATCAATGAAACAATCACGAACATGTCTAAATATTCCTTGAACACCCTATTTATTAGATCCATAAAAGTTGTAGGGGCATTGGTTAATCCAAAAGACATAACAACAAATTCGTAGTGACCATACCGAGTCTTGAAAGCGGTTTTTGGGATGTCACTCTCCCAAACCCTAGGCTGGTGATACCCGAATCTGAGATCAATCTTGGAGAAACACTTGGAACCCAAGCTGGTGAAACAAATCATCAATCCTGGGTAAAGGATATATGTTCTTAACGGAGACCTTGTTCAACTGCCGATAGCCAATGCACATCCAAAGCGACCCATCCTTCTTCCGAAAAAATAACATTGGTAAACCCCATGGAGACTTACTCGGCCTAATAAAACCCTTATCTAATAGGTCCTTCAACTGATCCTTCAACTCTTTTAACTAAACTGGAGCCATTTTTTAGGGAAGAATAGATATAGGCTGCGTGTCGGGAAGAAGATCTATACCGAAATCAATCTCCCGCTCAAGAGGGACACCTGGAAAATCATTAGGAAAGACCTCTAGATATTCACGTACTACTGGTATAGACTGGATAGTCGGGGTTTCGTACTCGATATCCTTAACCCTAACTAGATGGTACATGAAACCCTTAGAAATCATCTTCCTGGCCTTAAGGTAGGAAATGAATCGACCTACAGGCACAACTGAGCTACCCTTCCACTCTAAGACTGGATCACCCGGAAATCTAAACTTTACTGCCCGGGTTCTACAATTAACTGAAGCATAGCATGCAAATAGCCAATCCATGATGAGAATAACATCAAAATCAGTCATGGCTAACTCTATCAAGTCTGCTGAGGTAACCTTATGGAGGACTGAGACTGGGAAACCTCTATACACCCGTTTAGCTGTAACCGAGTCACCTATGGGAGTAGAAACTGAGAAGGGCTCCGACAAGACATCGGGACTAACTCCGAAGCTACTGGCTACATAAGGTGTCACAAAAGATAAGGTAGCCCCTGGATCTAGCAAAGTATAAACATCAATATGGAAGAATCACAACATACTAGTAACCACATCTGAGGAGACCTCCTGCTCCTGACGGGAAGTTAAAGCATATAACCTGTTCTAGCACTGACCGCCAGCTGTGCTAGTAGATGCCCCCTGATGTGCTAAGCGTGGGGGAGGGGCTGCTGAACTAGAGGCTGGGCCTCGGCACCCAACTTGATCCTGTCTCACAGCTAGAAAATCTATGAGCATATGTTCGGGCTGGCCATAACCAAAACAAGCTCCTGAACCTGCCAAACACTGGCCTGTGTGCCCTCGACCATATTTGTGAAAAGCTGGGATGCTGGAATCTGCGGGTATTCTGTTATGACCCCTCGAGCCTGACGTTCGCCCTCTATTATCATGTCTGGGCCTGGATGGAACACTCAATGCTGAAGATACCGGGGTGGATGATCTCTCGTGAGTCTGCTATTGGTGCCCATCACCGGAGCTCTGCTGAGAGAATCTGTGACCCTCAGTCCTGGCCCTCTTGAACTCCCTCTCCCTCGAATGTGCTGCCTCCATCTGCTGGGCATACAACACCATGTGAGGGAAATCCATATCCTTGTGAAGCATAGCAATCCGACACTCCTTTTCCAAATACCCTGCTATACCATGCACAAATCTGCTCACCCGCGCCCTCTGGTCAGTCACTAACTCTGAGGCATATTTCGATAGGCGAGTGAACTCAAGGGAATACTTTAGCACTGTCATCCTTCCCTACTTTAAGTTTACAAACTCAGCTATCTTGAGCTCCCTCATCTCCCGAGGGAAGAACCGATCTAAGAATGCAACCTGAAACTCCTCCCATGTGGTCGGACCTGCTCCTGTGACCCTGCTATCCTTCCATTGACAGAACCAGATATGCGCAACCCCCTTCAACTTGTAGGTGGCTAACTCTGCGCACTCAATTCTACTAACCCCCATGACTTGGGAGATCTTGAAAATCTCGTCAATGAAATCATGCGAGTCCTCATCTACCTTGGACCTTAAGAACTCCGGCGGGTTCATTCTCAAGAAGTCTCTGAATCTGTCCGTCGTTGCATTGCCTTTTTGAGGAACATGCACAATGGAATACTGATTGACCTGAGTGGTCAGAGCCTGCGCAAGCATCTGAATAGTGGCCCACAACTCAGCATGAGCGGCTAGCTCCGGTGCCTGAGGCAACTGAACTAGTGGGGCTGGATGATGCCCATAACCATTTCCATCCTTGTGTCCTTCACCACCTCCATTCCTCCTTCCATTTATTCTTCTAGGAGCCATGATTATGCAGTCGCGAATAACATGAATTAGAAGGATAGAAAGACTTTTCATTGCACGACATACACCATGAAAGAAGGGAACATTTTCTAAATGTCTCGTAGCCTCTTCGTCATAAGTGTGGCGCCCTTTACACCCATGAAAAAGACTCTACTTAACGCGGCTTTCAGACTCCCTAGGACACATCAACCCTATAGCTCTGATACCAAGTTTTTCATGACTTGAATGGAGGCCCGAATCATAGACAGGGGACAAGGGACCCCGAGAGACCCCAAGTCAGCCCATGGCATAAGCATACAACTAACTCATTCAATAAACTGAAGAAATCATGAATAGAATCTCAGAGGAAGTCTAATTCAACATCACATCAGAATAACATCCGAAGCTAGACATACATAAGTCTGAAAATCCTCTAATCTGGATGAGTTGATGGGATAAGACCCCAACTAATTCAACAGTACTGAAACTGAAAATACATAAGGAATTGAATGTCTAGTCCTCGAAGGATGAGGACTCACCAATCAAGTATGAGCTATCTATTACAATCGACTACGCATGGGGCTAAGCCTGGGAGCTGGATCCTGTATCATGAAATGATACAATATAGAAAGTATGCGGTCAGTACGTGGAATGTACTGAGTATGCAAGGTAACTAAAACCGCTCAAGTAAAGTAAATCATTTAAAACATTTCATAACATATCATAAGTTTTCAAATATGAGATGAAAGGTTACATGCATTCATTCTGAGATCATAATATTATCATGACATGACCATGCATAGCTTTTTTAATATCATGACTAACTCGAATGACTCAAAGATAAAACGTAACATTTATGATAAAAGCTGAAAAATGAGTCAATCCTTGCTTTTAGAATGTGCATGCTTATAGTAATAATCATGAGTAATGAATATGCAAATCTGAATCATATAGAAAATGGGAGACTCATCACTTAACCGACATACCATGATAGAGCTTACATGATCCCGACTATCACACTGAAGTGGGCAGAGCCGTCCAAAACCTTTCCAGGGCTAAGGATGCTACCATGATATCGGTATCAAGCTCATGGGCCATTTGAGCCGGGGATAGCTCACAAGGGAGGTCCCAATAATATATATATATCAACCTACATTGGCGCGTAGTTATGGGACATAGGGTGATCGACCCTTAACCTGCTTGGTGCTAGACTCTTCTCCCAAAAACATGCAATGCTCTACATCATATATAACGAAGCTCAACATCGTCTATTTATGAAGCTCAACAATGATATCATGCATAAACTCAACATCGTGTGAACGAAGATTAACATTGTCATTTGATAAAGCTCAATAATAAATTCATGCATAGACTCGACATCATATGAAAATGAAGCTCAACATTGTCCTTTGACAAAGCTCATTAATGACATACATCTCAATTATGAATTTATGCATATGAGAAGCTTTATTTTGAAACATACCACAAGCTCAAATATAAGTGGGAGAATCTACTCCAAATCCTGTGGTAAGCTATATGTAGGAATATTTAACTCAACATGCCACAAGCTAATAATATGAAATTTGGGATACTTCACTCCAAACAATGTGGTAAGATTATTTCGGGAAAAATCATCATTTTAAATCCACATATGGGAGTTGACCAAAGGTTTATCATACTTGGATATACTCAATTCATTATGAAAACAATATCATAATCATGGGTAGCTTTAGAAACATGTTTTCATCATTAAATCTCATCATCATCATACATTCATCTTCTTTCATGAACTTCTCATCCATGGGCATTCAATTTCATAATTTGGATTGAAAACAATTTAAAAATCTACCCAAGCTTCACAATTCATCAATATAAATAGAATCGAATCATACCCATGTATAGAGATTGAAGAATTATGCAATTGGGTAAAAACCCCATACTTGATCATAGGAGATTTATCATGATTTGATAGAAGTTGGGCATGGGTGTGGAAGGAGACACCCACTCATAACCGTACATATCTGGGTGGGATGATTTTAACACTTCTCTGATTTCGTAAGATGAGATTTCAATGGAAACCTTCAAAACTTTCTCTAAATACTCTCTTCAAACTCTCAAGTTTGCATGCATGGAATGAACTAGCTTAGAATAGGTTTTCCCCTCTAAAAATCCTGTAAAACGAGCCTTAAACAACGTAGTATAGGCCCCTAGGATTTAGGAATTATGAAAAATCCCTTACTATAATCACTGAAAATAACTGCCAGGGGTTCCCGACGAGGGACCTAACTACTCGTCACAAGGAGCCACGACTCGTGGAGTCATTCTTCAGGTACACTGCTTATCATATCTCCTTGGCTCGTCACGAGTGACTTAACAAACCATTGCTTGTGACCACGACTCATGGTCACCTCTCGTCATTTGCACTGCCTTAGTCTCAAATAAAACTTACCCTGCTTGATCACGACTCATCCCATGAATCATAGGGACTGACCACGACTCATTGGGTCCTTCTGTTAGGTACACTGGTTGACTTCTTCTATTTTTCACACACCCATACCCCATGATTGACCTAACGACTCATGGTGAATGACCATGAGTCGTTTTCTCTCCCGTGGGGAACCCTTATCTTCCAGCTTCCTGCTCTTCACTAGCCCTCCCCACGAGCCACCTAACGGCTCGTGGGTTGGTCTCATGAGTTGTCCAACGACTTGTTCTGTGCCTGCAACTTGAATTTTCAGCTTTCCACCATTTGACTCCTGGGTCTGATCCTTGGGTTTCCGGGGTATTACAATGCATCATTCAAAGTTTTAGTTTTAGCTATATTACTTTGTTCAATCTATCCTTTCAGTTCCTATATTCTTGTTTAACTGTTGTTTCATACTGTACATTCTATGTACTAACGCCATTTGGCGCAGCATCTTATTATGATGTAGATTCAGGTAAAGAAGAACAGTAGCAGACGCTTCGCTAGGATCTCACATTTATTCAGTTGTTGGTGAGGCCTCCTACTTTAAGAGAGTCTCAGTTATTGAGTCATTTTAATTTAAGAGCTTGGGGTGGCCGTGGGAGCTTTTTCCCGGTACTTGTCTTCAATTATAGAGGCTTCATAGATAGAGTTAGAGTCAAATAAAAAATGTTACTTTATAACATTGATTTTGGTTTCAGTTAATAAGTCTTAGTTAATTTTATTTAGCCCATTGCAGTTATTACTTTCGTTATGCTTTATTGAGATCTATACAAATAGTAAGCCATGCCAAGGGTTCGCTTAGATCACTCTATGGTCCGATTGTCGATCGATGTTCAGGGTGTAGACTCGGGGCATGAAAAACTTGGTTCAGAGCTTTAGGTTCAAAGAGTCCTAAGGTTTCTACAAGATGCATCTAGTGGTTTCCTTCTTATAGGTGTGAAGCGTGCTATATCTATAATAGGGAGACTATGAAGCATTAGGAAATACTTCCCTTCTTTCATAGTCTATATCGTGTAATAGAGTTTAGCTATGTAAAGACTTCCTCCTAACTCATGCATTCACGTGTTCCATATCATGCGCCTCGTAAATGTACTGCTAGCAGAGGGACACAGCTAACATGCATACACAAACTAGGATGTAGACCATGAATGGTCCCCATACACCAGTTTAGGGTTATAATGTTGGAGCCCAAGATGGACCAACTACTAGTTGAAGAATCCCAGAGACCCAAGTTCCTTAGCCTCCTAGCATGGGCTCTTTATAGGCAATGTTTAGAGGGGATATTCAGATGATCACTCAGCTGGTAGCTGCTCATTCAGGAAGTCAGAACTTAGAACCAGCTATTTTTAGTTCTCATGATTTGGGAGCATAGGATTAGAGAGTTCTTGAGGATGAATCCTCCAGTATTTACAGGGTCAAATGTTGATGAAGCCCCTCAAACTTTATTGACGAGATCTAGAAGATTCTGAAGGCAATGCACACCACAGAGACTGAAGGAGTCGAGTTTACTTCTTATCAGCTCAAGGATGTGGCTAATGTATAGTAAAACTAATGGGAGAAAGGGAGAGGTGATAATGTAGCCCCAACAGCTAGAGATAGTTTTGAGGAAGCTTTTTTCACGACCTGAACATAGACCCGAACCGAGACACAGGATAAAGAACCCCGAGAGGCTCCAAGTTGACCAATGTCATAAACATCACATCTAACTCATTTAATTAAAATGGAAGATCAACATAATTAACATAGCAGAAGTCTGAACAAAACATAACATCAGAATACATACATGTCATGCCCCACCTTGGGAGGCATGACTGGCATGTGATGACACACTGAGATCTGAGCTGACCTGGCTAGGCTTATGCACTACTAGTTCTTACCCGATTCAAATCAAGAAGAAAATGAGCTATATCTCGGCTGTAAACAAAGCCTCAGGCCAACAAGGCCGCATAGCCACCTGTAAAAGAAAACAACTAACCAACCACAAGGCAATAAGGGGATCTTATGCGGGCCGACAAGAATACCATTCTGTCTACTTATAGCAGAAAGAAGACGGATAGTCATAAACATACTATAGCCGACAAGGCCGCTAATTAACTAGCTAAATTAGGCCCCATACGACCAATATGAAAAATAAGCATACAGAGGCCCTACACGGCTAACAACAACCAACAATAGAGATACTGTAGTTTGCAAGCCTCTAAGAGTGGAATTCTACCCAAAAGTTGTACAACAAAAGAAAAAACCTTCTCTAACTATCAACTCTAGAGAAAAGGAGCTGACGGGACTATGGACTCTTGCTGATGACTAGGAAGGTCCTAAACCGCATCTATCCGCACCTGCAGGCAAGTAATACAGCGCCCCAAGGATGGGCATCAGTACAATATGTATCGAATATGTAAGGCATTAATGAAAATAGCTGAACAATACTGATAAAATAGTCGAAAGTAAACAACAGGGGAAATAAGAGTTCAACCTGGGTAGCCTTACAACTTAAATCATAACTGGCAAGTAAATATAAACAATCAAGAACCTAACCAGGCCCCCATAAGCTTGAAAGGTGCAATCAACATAGAATAACCTACCTGGGCCTCCATAAGCCCTGGAAAGTGCCAATCAATCTACATACCCCTATCGGTACCCCTGAGGCTCCATAAGTGACTGTAATTGTGTCTCAAGCAAACTAGACCCCCAGGAGGGTTGATAATATTACCTCTGATATAGAAGGAGTTTATAGAAGACTCCAACATGGCCCCGCAGGCTTAACTCTAGTCCCTTTGGACACTTCATAGCTCTGCAAGCAATTCGGTAGCTCGTAAGCCATACCACAACTCCCTAAGCAGTTATGTAGTTCATGTAAGTTATAGCTGCACCGTAGCTTCATAAGCAATCTATAACCCCGTAGGCATAAGCAGCATCATAGCTTCGTAAGCAATCCGTACGATTGGCAACTCCTCGGCTATTTATAGTAAGGGGTCGTACAAAACATGGTCTACCCCTACCAGGGATGCTACACTACGACCTCAGGTCTATTCGTAACAACTAACCATACACTCTAGTTTCTATGACAAAACTGAAATGCTATATCACACGAACATTAAGACAGAACTAACTTGTCGAAAGGATAGCCTTAACATATCTCTTATGCCAATTCTCATTTAACTGATGAGTTTCAACTTGTAACCGGCGGTTCCACTCAATTACAACCCTTACGTTGAGAGAATAGAGCTAGTTTCAATACTAAATTCGGAAAAGAACGATATCTTTCGATAATAATGTTAATTATAATTCAACTCTATTTAAATCGGCCGGAAACCCACAATTTCTCTAGAGTTTAGAAGGTAGAAATGCTTTCCTATTGCCTGTGGCCGTTTAAGATTCAATTTGGAGTAATTTCGACAACCTTTAGTCAGGGTTCCGGTATACCGAGCGAATTTTCAAGAAATAACTCCGTAGATATGCTTCCTGTAGGCCTAGAACTTGTTATCCAAAGTTATGTTGTGTTTGGACGGAGGTTGATGGCGTAATTTGATGAAAATTAATCAAAACCCATATTTCTCTCTGTTAAGGTGAAGAAAATTTGATATAATCAAGTGGAGCTTATATAGGGGTAGGACGGTGGCAAGGGGTGGCACCCTGCGCTGGCCATCGCACCAAGGAGGGTACCACGCCATGCTACCCAGTGCGCTGGTAGGGCTAGCATGCCTGCCCATCACGCAGGCAGGGCTGGTGCGTCACGCAGGCCCTCGCGGCCTGGCCTCGCCTGACCTTACTAATTCACTCGATGATGTCCTCGCTCGTCCTGCCTCCTAGTCTCTTCCCACATGTGTTAAGCTCTCATTTCACACCACAAGCCCACGTGCACACACACTAGTTGCTAACATCTTATGAGGTGTAACATCATCCCCCCCTAGGAACGTTCGTCCTCAAATGTAATCTTTAGGTTTAAAAGACTCCACTCTTTTAACTTAATACCATAAAATTTTCAGCAGAGTCTCCTCTGTATTATGGACTATCAAAAAACTTGTAAAGCAGAAAAGCCCAATATAGGCGCCATGCGGGATGCTATAAACAACTACTCCATCATATAGAGGTAACCAACCAAACAGTACTAATAATATAAGCAATAAAATAAAAACTGAACAACAACCTCATCTCAACTGCATAATCTGGTGTCAATCCTGGAATAAGTGAGGATATCTAGACCTCATGACGTCCTCAGCTTCCCAAGTCATCTCCTCTTTATTGCCGTTCCTCCATAAAACTTTAACTGAAGCTACATCTTTAGTCCTTAACCTACGAACCTGCTGATCTAGTATAGCAACTAGAACCTCCTCGTAGGCTAATTCTTCGGTAACTTGAATGTCTTAAACTGGAACAACCCGAGACGGGTCCCTTATGCACTTTCGCAACATTGACACGTGAAAGACTGGATGAACAGATTCTAGGTCTGGAAGCAGTTCTAGCTCATATTCCACTCGGCCTATCCTTCGGAGGATCTGATACGGGCCAATGAACCTAGATCTATTCTTTCCTTTCTTGCCAAATCTCATCATGCCCCTTATCGGCGGACCTTTGAGGAATACCACATCATCCACAATAAATTCCAAGTCTCTACGCCACACATTGGAATAGGACTTCTAACGACTCTGGGATGTTAGAAAGCGCTCTATAATGATCTTTCCCTTTTGTTTTGAATGGTGGATCATATCGAGTCCCATCAATCCTGACTCCCCTACTTCAAACCATCCGATGGGGGACCTACTCTTTTGCCTATATAAGGCCTCATAAGGCGTCATTTGGATTGCAAAATGATAGCTTTTATTATATGTGAATTCGATAAGGGGTTGATGCTCGTCCCAACTTCCTCCAAAGTCTAGCACACACGCCCGCAACATATCCTTGAGCATCTGAATGGTGTGCTCTGCTTGACTGTTTGTCTAAGGATGGAACGCTGTACTCAGATTAGCCTGTGTGCCCAAGCCTTTCTGAAATGACTGCCAGAGTCTAGTTGTGAATTGTTCCCCTTTATAAGAAATAATTGATGCGGGAACACCATGTAGCCAAACTATTTCCTTGATATAAAACTCAACATCGTCTTCGGCGGAAAAGGTAGTTTTGACTGGCAAGAAATGGGCTGATTTCATCAATCTATCGACAATGACCTAAATAGAATCGAATTTACGCCTAGTGCGAGGTAACCCTATCACAAAGTCCATATTGATTTCTTCCCAGTTCCACATAGGCACCGCTATCTCCTGAGTCAATCTGCCAGGTTTCTGATCTTCAACCTTTACCTGCTGGCAATTAGGACACTGTGCTACAAATTCAGCTACACCCTTTTTCATTCCACGCCACCAGTATATTTCCTTTATTTCATGGTAAATCTTTGTCGATCCTGGATGAAGAGAGTAACAAGAATAATGTACCTCTACCATGATCTGCTGGCGGAGCCTGCTACATCTGGAATGCAGAGGCGACCTCTGAACCTCAAGACCCCATCTGCCGTTAACTCAGAGGCCGTTAATTCACCTTGTCGAACCTTATCTCTGAGTTGTACTAGGTTAGGATCCTCATACTTCTACTCTTTTACCTCTACAACCAGGGATGATACTACTGTATTTTGAATCACAACCCCATTATCCTCTGAATCTACTACCCGAACTGCTAAGTTGACTAGTCGGTGCAGTTCTCGAGCCATTTCCCACTGTTCTAGCCTCAGATGTGCTAAGCTTTCCATGGATCTGTGGCTAAGGGCATCTGCTACAATACTAGCCCTCCCTGAGTGATACAAAATGTTCATATCATAGTCTTTTAGCAATTCTAACCAACGACGCTGCCGTAAATTCAACTCTTTCTACGTGAAAATGTATTAGAGGCACTTATGATAAGTAAAAATATTCACATGCACACCATACAAGTAATGCCTCGATATCTTCAAGGCATGAACCACTGCAAGTAACTCCAGATCATGGGTGGGATGGTTCTTTTCATGTTTCCTTAGTTGCATTGAAGCATAAGCAATTACCTTACCATGTTGCATCAGAATGCACCCTAACCCAACGCCTGAAGCATCTCAATATACAGTATAACCCTCTGAACTATCTGGCAAGGCTAACACTGGTGCTGATGTCAATCTATTTTTCAACTCCTGGAAACTCAGCTCACATGCCTCGGTCTAATGGAACTTGGATACTTTCTGAGTCAATTTGGTCAAAGGCGCTGATAGGGTAGAAAATCCTTCCACAAACCTTCTATAATACCTGACTAACCCCAAAAAACTGCAAACCCCAGTTGGAGTTGTAGGTCTAGGCCACGTCTTTAACACCTCAATTTTTTGTGAATCAACCAAAATATCAACCTCTGATACAATATGGCCCAGGAAAGCTACGAAATTTATCCAGAACTCATATTTAGAAAGTTTCGCAGATAATCGATGGTCTCTAAGAATCTGGAGTACTGTTCATAAATGATCTCTGTGTTCCGCTTCTGAACGGAAATACACTGGAATGTCATCAATAAACACTATCACAAATAGATTTAAATATGTCCTAAAGATGCTGTTCATCAAGCCCATGAACACTGCTGGGGCATTCGTAAACCCGAAGGACATAACTAAAAATTCAAAATGACCATACCTGGTCCTGAAAGCTGTCTTCAGGATATCTTTCTCTCGAACCCGCACCTGGTGATATCCTAACCTCAAGTTGATCTTGGAAAGATATTTCGCCCCTTACAACTGATCAAACAAGTCATCTATCCTGGGAAGAGGGTATTTATTCTTAATAGTAGCCTTATTCAACTTCCGATAATCTATACACATGCATAGGGAGCCATCTTTCTTTCTTATGAACATAACTGGCGCACCTCACGACGACATACTCAACTTGATAAAGTGCTTATCTAACAAGTCTTTTAGTTGTTCTTTTAATTCTTTCAATTCAGCAGGAGCCATTCGATCTGGAGGGATGGATATAGGCTGAGTACCTGGTAGCAAGTCGATAGAGAAATCGATCTCCCACTCTTAGGGGATACCGGGGAGTTTGTCTGGAAACACATCTGAAAACTCATTAACCACTGGGATGGACTAAAGACTCAGAGATTCTTCTTGCATATCTTGAACCCAAACAATATGGTAAATACAACCCTTTGCTATCAACTTTTTCGCCCGAAGATAGGATATCAACCTACCTTTTGGCATAGCTGCATTGCCTTTCCACTCTTAAACTACCTCCCCTAGAAAGTGAAATCGGATAGTCTTAGTCCAACACTCTACATTGGCATAACATGGCACTAGCCAATCCATACCCATAATTGCATCAAAATCAATCATTTCTAGCTCCACTAAATCTGTTAAAGTTTGGTGACCGACAACCTCTACTGTGCAACCCCAATAAATCCTATTAGAAATAATAGAATCACTGATGGGTGTAGACACCGAGAAGGGTCGCTAAAGAAATTCTGGCATTATACCAAATTTTTGGGCCACTAGTGGAGTAGGACAAAGTGGAACGTGAATCTATCAAAGCATAAATTGAGTGAGAGCAAATGTCCAGCATAACTATCACAACATCTGGGGAGGACTCTGAGTCCTCTCGCCCTGGTAAGGCATAAGTGCGATCTGCACCACTCCCAAAACTAGATGCCCCTGATCTACCTCGACCTCTGCCGGCTGGAGCTGAGGGCCTATGCCCTACTAACGGTGCTGGAGCATGTGACCCCGCTAAAGACCTATTTGGCTGGTCCCAATCACCTTGATCTTTGGCTGGACAATCCCTCATTAGGTGCCCCTATTATCCATAAGCTTAATAAGCAGTAGAGCCATACCTGCACCTCCTAAAATGTCGTCGACCGTAAATCACGCAATGCGGAACAACGGGCCTGCTCTGATCAAAACCTCTCTACTGCCGGGAGCTTGATGCTTGCGAGCTCTCGCTGGATCCTGATTTCCCCCGACAATTTGGCTTACCACCCTACTGCTGCGGAGGTGGGGCTCTAGGTGGCCTACCTAGAAACTATTGTCTGGGTCCCCCCTGAAATTCTGTCTGCAAATTAGTGAACCTAGCCCTCCGATGCTGCTTCTGATTTACTCTCTCAGCCTCATACTAGCATTTCCTAATTCCATCTATGTTCTGAGCAAAAGCCTGAATATGCACAATATCCATATCCTCACACAATGTGGCGGTAATACAAGCTTCCACATACTCTGTTGCAAGCCCCATGATGAAGCGGTATACCCTAGCTGGCATAATATCAACAAAAGCTGATGCATACCTGGCCAAAGAGTCAAACCTCAATGAGTACTCCCGAACGCTCATTCTCCCTTCTCTAAATGCAAAAACTGATCCACCGGGTCTGTTGGATCTTCCGGGGCAAATAATGATCTAAGAAAGCCTATGAAAAGCTGGCCAAGTAGGTGGGGGTACATTTCCACCCCTGGACCTCTCCCAACTCTCATACCACAACACTACTATATCTCACAGATGAAACACTGCCAACCCGATTGATTCTATGGACGAGGCATGCATCAGCCTAAATATTCGCTGTAGCCGATCCAAGAAGTCTTGAGGATCCTCCCTATAATCCGTCCCTGTAAACTATGGATGACTCAAGGTAAGAAATTCCCAGACCCTCGAACTTCCAAGCCCCTCAGAGGATTCAATCGCAACCGATGCCACTGGCTGGCGCTGTGCGGCCAACATTTGAGCTAACATGTAAACTGTGCTCCTAACCTCCAGATCTAATGGCACGGGTATAGGGACCACTGGGGGTAGTGCTGACATGCCTGCTGCCCTGGGAGGCTCCTAACGTGGCGGAGACTGCTGGAGAGACCGGGATAAAGTCTCCCTATCTCCCTCAGATTGGGCCGACTCTGACTGTGGCACTCTGCTAATGCCCTCTCCTGCCGTGATGTCCAGCTCCCGACCAGTCGTGGTCTATCGTGCGTCATACATTTCCTATGGAAATTAGAAGAATAATGTAATCCTAGGGATTTACCCTATACCACATAGCTCTACAACACGATTGAAGAAGAAAGGAGGGTAACCACATTATTATGCCCCATAGCCTCCTTCCTATAAAATGTAGTGCACAACACACCCATAGACAAGACTTTACTAGACAAGGCTTGCAGATTCCCTAGGATACGACTTGCTCTGGTACCAAGTTTGTCACGCCCCACCTTGTGAGGCATGACTGACACCTGATGCCACACTGAGATCTGAGTTGACCTGGCTGGGCTTATGCACTACTAGTGCTTACCCATGATTCAAATCAAGAAAACAAAGATCTATATCTCGGCTGTAAGCACAGCCTCAGGCTGACAAGGCCACATAACCACCTGTAAAAGAAAACAGCTAACCAACCACAAGGCAATAAGGGAATCCTATGTGAGCCGTCAATACCACCATGCTGTCTAGTTATAGAAGAAAGAAGACAGGCAGTCAGAAACATGCTATAGCCGTCAAGACCTCTAACTAACCAGCGAACTAGGCCCTACATGGACAATACGAAAAATAAAACATATAGAGGCCCCATACAACCAACGATAACCAACAACAGAGAAACTGTAGTCTGCAAGCCTCTAAGAGTGGAATAATGGTTGGGATAGGGCCCTGACCTACCAAAAGTTGTACAACAAAAGAACAAACCTTATCTAATTATCAACTCCGAAGAAAAGGAGCTGACGGGACTGTGGAATCTAGCTGATAACTAGGAAGGTCCTAAACCGCGTCTATCCACACCTGCAGGAAAGTAGTGCAGCGCCCCAAGGATGGGCGTCAGTTCAATAAATACCGAATACGTAAGGAAGTAATGAAAATAGCTAAACAATACTGATAAAATACTCGAAACTAAACAACAGGGCATATAAGAGTTTAACCTAGGTATCATTACAACATAAATCATAACTGGCAAGTAAATATAAACAATCAAGAACTTAACTGGGCCCCCATAAGACTGGAAGGTGAAATCAACATAGAATAACCTACCTAGGCCCCCATAAGCCCTGACAAGTTCCAATCAATCTATATACCCCTATCGGTACCCTTGAGGCTCCATAAGTGACTACAACTGCGTCTCAAGTAAACTAGGCCCTCAGGAGGGTCATCACCTCTGACGTAGAAAGAGTTTATAGAAGACTCCAACATGGCCCCGCAGGCTTAACTCTACTCCCTTTGGACACTTCATTGCTCTACAAGCGATTCGATAGCTCGTAACCCATATCATAGCTCTGAAAGTAGTTATGTAGTTCATGTAAGTGATAGCCGCACCGTAGCTTCGTAATCAATCTATATCCCCGTAGGCATAAGCAGCACCGTAGCTCCAAAAGCAATCCGTACGATTAGCAGCTCCTCAGCTATTTATAGCAAGGGGCCGTACAAAACATGGTCTATCCCTATCAAGGATGCTACACTATGACCTCTGGTCTATTCGTAACAGCTAACCTTACACTCTAGTTTCTATGCCAAAACTAAAATTCTAGCCACATGAAAATTAAGATAGAACTAACTTGCCGAAAGGCCTCTTATGTCGATTCTCATTTAACTGATGAATTTCAACCTATAACCGGCAGTTCCACTCAACTACAACCCTTACACTGAGAGATTGAGCTAGTTTCAATGCTAAATTCTGCAAACAACGATATCTTTCGATAATAATGTTAATTATAATTCAACTCTATTTAACTCGGCTGGAAACCCAAAATTTCTCAAAAGTTTAGAAGGGAGAAATGCTTAACTATTTCCTGTGGCTATTTAGGATTCAATTTAGAGTAATTTTGACAACCTTTACTCGATGGGGTTCTGGTGTACCGAGCGAATTTTCAAAAAATTACTCTGTAGAGATGCATCCTGTAGGCTTAGAACTTGTTATCCAAAATTAATTTGCATTAGGATGGAATTTGACGGTGTAATTTGACGAAAATGAATCAAAACCCATGTTTCTCTCATTGTTAAGTCGAAGAAGATTTGAAATCATCCTGTGGAGCTTGTAAAGGGGTAGGGCGGTGGCAAGGGGTGGCGCCCCACGTTAGCCATCGCGCCAAGGAGGGTGTTGTACTGTGTTTCCTAGTGCACTGACAGGGCTGGCGCGCCGCACTGCCTATCGCGCAAGCAGGGCTAGCGCGCTGCGCTACCTCTCGCACAGGTAGGGTTGGCGCGTCGCGTAGGCCCTCGCGGCCTAGCCTTGCCTGACCCTGCTAATTCACTTGATGATGTCCTCTCTTTTCCTACCTTTGAGGCTCTTCCTGTATGTGTCAAGCTCTCATTGCTCACCACAAGCCCACGCGCATGTGCACTAGCCGCTAACATCTTACGGGGTGTAACAATACATAAGAAAGCTGAATACAAACTATGTCCGAAAAGCCTCTAATACTGATGAGTTGATGGGACAGTACCCCAACTAACTCACTATAGTTTGAAAACTGAAAATACTGAATATATCTGAATAGAAAGGCCCTCGAAAGATGAGGATTCACCAACTTTGATTGGGAAATGCTAACTCCAAGAATCTGACTAGCGGCGGGACTAAGTCTGGAATGCAGAGTCTGTATCATAAAATGATACATCATAAAGTATGTAGTCAGTACGTGGAATGTACAGAGTATGAAAGGTAAGTTAAAATTCTAAGTAAGTAAAAACATAAATCATACATATTATAAAACATAATCAAGATAAGATTCTATGAGTGGGACTTTTCTATTATTTTTTGAAATCATGATTTGAATATAACTGAATTGAATGACCCAAAGAT
Organism: Datura stramonium; assembly: GCA_018107945.1. NCBI lineage: Eukaryota > Viridiplantae > Streptophyta > Magnoliopsida > Solanales > Solanaceae > Datura > Datura stramonium. The sequence continues at coordinate 119,544 of JACEIK010003460.1, read as the reverse complement.
GAAAACTGATAATCATAAGTAAAACTAAACATTGGGTCAAACCTACTGAAAACATAATATCATGACTGATGTACATGCATAACTGAAATTATGAGGCACAATGGAAGACTCCTCATATAACTGACATTACCACTTTTGAGCTTACGTGGTCGCGACTATCATACTCAAGTGGGCAGAGCTGTTCAAAGCCTTGCTAGGGCTAAGGACTCTACCATGATATCAATATCAATATCAAGGCCCCTTGGGGGCAGGGGAAGCTCCAAGGGAGGTCCCAAAGTATATATGTAAATCTACGTTGGAGCGTAGTTCTGAGCCATAAGGTTGACTGACCCTTAGCCTGCTCGGTGCTAGACACTACTCCCAAAAACATGCATATGCTCATCATCTTTTTTCAATGAAGCTGAAACATCATCTAATGACGAAGCTGACTCATAGCATGCATATATAAATCTGAAATCATAACTTGAGGAGCCTTGGCTCAAACCATACCACAAGCGGATAATAGTGGGAGTCTAGACTCCAAAACCATGTGATAAGCTAATTCATGAAATCATAAAAATGTACTTGATCGTATGGGCCCAATACTTACACATGCTTGAAATCAACTTGATTCACTTTGAAAATATGAACATAGACATGGATATTTCAAAATCATACTTTCTTCATAAATATCTCATCATATTTGAACACATATCTCATGGATCTCAACATTCATGAACTTTCATGGATGGACATCACAATTTAGAAGACTTGAAAACATAATTTATATTTTAAAGCATTTTAAAATCTACCCATTTATCATAATTCAAAATTGAAAACATACTAAGATCATACTCATGATTAATACTTCGGAAATTCACACATTGGGTAAAAGCCCCAAAGAATCATCAATTAGGATTTTCATGATTTGAGAGGAAACTGGGCATGGGTGTGGACAATTGCACCCATTTATAGCCTTACATATCTGAAGAGATCTGATTTCACAACTTTCCTTGATTACCCAAAGAGAATTGAGGAAGAACTTTGAAGGAACTAGACTTGATCACCTCTCAAACATCTAAGCTTGCATGCATGAATTGGAATAGGATTAAAATGACTTAAACCTTATTAAAACACACTATTTCAAGCTTAAAATGACATAGTTTAGGACTCTAGGGCTTAGGAATGACGAAAATACCCTTAATAAAATTTCTAGAAAAACTGCACTGCTAGTGGCAACGGGCATCACAACGGACTGTTACTGGATCCTACGGTTCATTACAACTCCTCATTGTCTCATCCCTAATTCTGGTCTCAGTTCCCCTACTACGACCGAAAGAGATGAGTCATTACAAGCTCCAATGACTCGTTGCTTCCAGTCGTCGTCACCACTGCCCTATCTTAAATCCTAAATGGATGCTGAGAACGGCTCGTTGCTCCTAACCACGGGTCGTTCCATGACTTGTTACTTCCTCACTGATCAAGGCCAACCTCACAACGACTCCCATACAACGACTAACTGATTATTCTAAGACCCCTTACACCCCAGCCCGATTATGTAGCTTCTCACCATGAGCACCTTCAACGGGTCGTTGATTCCACCAGCGATCCGTACAATGAGTCTTCCTGAGAAGATTTTTAGATTTTTCTACTACTTTTCATTTCAACTCCCGAGTCTAGTTTTAGACTGTTCCAGGGTATTACAACTTTCCTAAATCACTTCTTCCCTCAGGAGCTGAGAGAGGAAAAGGCAGAGAAGTTTGTTAACTTGAGGCAAGATACTATGATTGTGAAGTAGTGAAGTCTTAAGTTTATTCAACTATCCAGATATGCTCCAAAAATGGTACCAAATATGAGGGCCAGAATAAGGAAATTCATGTTTAGATTAGGCAAGCACGTAAAGAAGGAATACATGGGCTACCTACTTGTTAATGACATGGATATTTATAGACTTATGGTAATTCCTAGTAGCTATAAAAATATAAGTAGAAGGAGAGAGAGGAGCATCCGAATAAGAGAGCTAAGATAATAGGTAATGACACCATCTAGCAGTGGAACAACAACAGAAACAGGTCTTTCTTTAGAAAGAGGTCCTCTAGACCTACACAGTTAGATGCTAATGCTCTAGACCTAGGTAACAGGAACTCATCTTGTGGAAAGTGTAGTAAGGTCCACTTAGGTGAGTGTCGCTTGGGTAGAAAGGGATGTTATGGATGCGGCCAGTAGGCCATTATTTGAGAGATTGTCCATCCTGATAAGGTAATGGGGTAGCAGAGCCCAGACTACTCCCCTACAGGTAGAGTTTCCTAAAAGGCCACTACTTCAGGGACAGGCGGAGATTAGAACTGTTTGTATGCCATGTCTTTTCTCCAGGATCAAGAGAACTCTGCATACGTTGTCACTGGTATGTTATAAGTCTTCTCCATTGATGTATATGCTTTACTTGATCCGAGTGCTACTCTATCTTTTGTGACTCCTTATGTAGCAGTTAAGTTTTGTATTTCCCTAGAATAACTCTTAGAACCTTTCAGAATTTCTACTCCAATCAGTGAGTCAATCCTAGCTATGAGAACCCACAGAGATTGTATAATTTTAGTTCATCATCAAGATACCATAGCTGATCTAGTAGAGTTAGACATGGTGGATTTTGATGTTATTTTAGGAATGGATTAGTTGTATTCCTATTATGACACAACTAATTGTAGGACCCGAGTAGAAGAGTTTCAATTCCTAGATGAGCCAGTTCTAGTTTTGGAGGGTAGTCCCCTTATTCCTAAGAGTTGTTTCATTTCATACTTTAGGGCCAGGAAGTTAATCTCTAAGGGGTGTGTCTATCATATAGTGAGAGTGAAAGACTCTAATACTGAAACACCATCCCTTCCGTCAGTTCCTGTTGTGAATGAGTTTCTAGAGGTCTTTCCAAATGATCTTCTCAGAGTCCCTCTAGATAGGAAAATAGATTTTGGGATAGATGTTATTTCTGATACTCAGCCTATATCTATTCCACAATGTGGAATGGCTATAGTCGAGTTAAAAGAGTTAAAAGAATAATTAAAAGATCTTTTAGATAAGGGTTTCATCTACCCCAGTGTTTCACCATGGGGTGCTCCATTCCTCTCAGTGCGAAAGAAGGATGGTACTCTTAGAATGTGTATTGATTACCTCAAGTTGAATAAAGCCACCATCAATAATAGGTATCCCCTTCCTAGAACCAATGACTTGTTCAACCAGCTTCAGGGTGCGAAGTACTTCTCAAAAGATAGACCTCAGATCGGGTTACCATCAATTGAAGGTGAGGGAATGTGACATTCCCAAGACAACTTTTATGATTCGGTATGGTCATTTTGAGTTTGTTTTTATGTCCATTGGTTTTACTAATGCTCCAGAAGCATTTTTAGATCTCATGAATAGTGTATTTAAGCTGTATTTGGACAAGTTTGTTATTCTGTTCATTGTTGATATCTTGGTTGACTCCAAGAGTAAGGAGGAGCATGCTAGTCTTCTTAGAACAGTCCTGCAGACACGTAAGGACAAGGACCTATTTTCCATGTTTTCTAAATATGAATTTTGGCTGAAGTTAGTGACTTTCTTAGGCCATATAGTTCCCAGCGAGGGTATTCAGGTTGACTCTTAGAAGATTGAGGTTGTAAAGAGTTGGTCCAGACCCACAACTCTAACTGACATCAGGAGTTTCCTGAGTTTAGCTGGTTACTATAGGAGATTTGTAGAAGGATTTTCAAATATTGCTGCTCCATTGACTAAGTTGACTTAATAGAAGGTCAAATCTCAATGTTCTGAAGCTTGTGAGAAAAGCTTGCAGGAATTGAAGACTCAATTTACTACTGCTCTAGTATTGACCCTACCAGAGGGTACTAATGATTTTGTTGTATATTATGATTCATCTTAGAGTAGGCATTGGTTGTGTATTTATGCAGAATGGTAAAGTCATAGCCTATGCCTCCAGACAGATTAAGGTCCATGAGAAGAATTATCCGACTCATGACCTCGAGATTGCAACTGTAGTATTTGCATTGATGATTTAGTGCCACTATCTCTATGGTGCACATGTTGATGTGTTTATAGACCTCAAGAACCTGCAATATGTGTTCAACCGGAAGGAGCTGAATCTCATAAAGAGGAAGTGGCTTGAGTTCCTCAAAGATTATGATATGAGTATGCTCTACCACCCAGGTAAGGCTAAAGTAGATGCCGATGCTCTTAGTAGGCTATATATGGGAAGTATAGCACATATAGAGGAGGAGAACATAGAGTTGGCTAAGGATGTTCATAGGCTCTCGCACTTAGGAATCTGACCCTTAGAATCCGAAGAAGTTAGTGTGCTTGTTCAGGATGGGGCCGAATCATCTCTAGTGGAAAAAGTTAAGGAAAAATAGGACAAAGATCCCCTCTTTATTTATTTAAATGAAGATGTCCGCAAGTAGAAGGTGTTGGTTTTCTCATAGGGGGGAGATGGTGTCTTGAGGTATCAAGGTAGATTCTCTGTCCCGAATGTAGATGGTATCAAGGAGAGGATCATGGAAGAAGCATATATCTTCATATATTCAATTCAACCCAAGTTCTACTAAGATGTATCATGACTTGAGGAAAGTCTATTGGTGGAATGGCATGAAGGGAGACATTGCAGACTTTGTGGCTAGATGCCTATATTATCAACAGGTTAAGGTCAAGCATCAAAGGCCATATGGTATGGCTCAGAATACAAAAATTCTTGAATAGAAGTGAGAGATGATTAATATAGACTTTATCACTGGTCTATCGAAGTCATGTAGGCAACATNATGACTCTATTTGGGTGATTGTAGATCGAATGAACAAGTCAACTTATTTCTTAATAGTTAAAACTATGGATTCAGCTGAGGAATATGCTATATTGTATATTCGAGAGATATTAAGACTTCATCGAGTTCCATTATCTATCATATCGAGTAGGGGCACACAATTTACTGCTCAATTTTGGAAATCATTTTAGAGAGGTTTAGGTTCGAAGGGGAACTTGAGCACAACATGTCATATGGAAACAGATGGTCAGGCAGAGCGAACTATTTAGACATTGGAGGATATGTTGAGAGCATGTTTTATTGACTTCAATGGAAACTGGGATGACTATTTGACTTTCATAGAGTTTGCATATAACAATAGTTATCATTTCAGCATTTAGATGGCTCTTGATGGGCAGAGGTGTAGATCTTTGATTGGTTGGTTTGAATTTGGTGAAACTGAGTTGATTGGACCAGAAATACTACAACAATCCATGGAAAAGGTTAAGATCATTCAGGAAAGGTTGAAGATTGTACAAAGTCGGCAAAAGTCTTATACAGATGTGAGGCATAGAACTTGGAGTTTGAGATAGATGATGAGCCCGCAAGTGTACGGGTTGTACAAGTAATACAGTGGCCCTTTTTAAGAACCGGAATGTCGAACCTACAGGGACTGGACTACAGGGTAAACCTCCTCGAGTGTTAATTTACTGTAACTCTAAAAATGAAGACAACA
>JACEIK010003460.1:95215-105768 GCA_018107945.1 Datura stramonium | reverse complement strand
TTATAACCTCATAAACTTAAAGAAATCAAAAAGGAAATTACTTACCCTTTCTTAGAGATGTTATCAGCTAAAGTAGGAGTAAACTCCTACTGTTTCCTCTTCCTAGAATCATCTAACAACGCAGCAATACCACAATCAACCACAAGACAACAACAAGTCATGACTTCCTTCCAAGGTTCTCTTTTCAATGCCAGAAAGAGACAAGAGTGAAGTTTCTTACCTGTGATATCTTTCCACCATTAGATACAAGTCTTAATTCTGTGAATTTTGAAAAAAAAGAAAGAGGTGAAACGGAGTTGAAATGAGCTTTTTAGCTCAAAATTACTTCATATAGGCAAGCTGGGCGGTGCCCGCATGCGGCGGCCGTGCGACGTGCCCTCGCGCGCGCGCATGGGCGCTTTTCTTGCCGACGGTGCTATCTTCAAACGAGCATAACCTTTTACTCTGAACTCCGATTGACGAGCGGTTTTTTTCACTGTAAACTAGACTCAAATATATTTCATTTGATAGCATATAGGACCTCTGAATCATTATATATTTGTAGATATGTCCATTTAAAATTGACCCTTATTTACAAACTTCACATACTCTTCGCTTTTCCCTTTGCACATGTTTCCCTCCTCACTTACGGACAACCTACGACCCATAATTCCCTTAATATCACATATAACAATCAAATAATCAACCAAAAAAATTTCTGGGGTGTAACATATATTGACTAAAACAATCAATGTGAACATAACAGATTAAGATCGAGAACTAGATGATGCGTTGTGGGCGTATCAGACTGCCTAATACCAATTGGAATGTCACCCTACCAGCTTGTTTCTTTCAAAGCTTGTAACCTTCCCGTTGAGCTAGAGAATAAGGCCTTGTGGGCACTGAAGAGTTTGAACCTTAATTGGGCGGATAGCCATCCAATGGCGAGTGGAAAATCTGCATGAGTTGGACAAATTTAGAATGAGGGCATATGAGAACGCAACCATCTAGAAGGCCCATATGAAGCATTACCATGAACGAAATATTTTGCATCAAAATTTCATCAGGAGAGAATGGGTGTTGTTGTTTAACTCAAGACTAAGGTTATTTCCAGGAAAGCTCAAACCTAAATGGTCAAGCCCATATAAGGTGTCCCATGTTTTTGAAAATGGTTCTATTGAACTTGAGGGAGAAAATAGGTCAAAATTCAAGGTAAATGGGAAAAGGGTGAAGAAGTATTTGGGGGTGTTAGGGGAGGTTGGCTAAGTGGAGGTCATGTATCTGGATGAACCATAGCAAACAAGGTTTAACTGTTGAGCCACGACGTTAATCAATGCGCTTCTTGGGAAGCAACCCAAGAATTTTTACCTTTATTTCCTTGAATTCTTTATTGTTTGTGTTTTGTAGGTGGAATGGATATTAAACAAGAAGGATAAGAATAGGGCAGAACTACGCTAGACGGGAAAAATGCCAGTGCACAAGCGCGAGGCGCCGCCTTGTTATAGGTGGAAACTAGAAAAGTGGAGAAAAAAAAAGGAAACCAGTGTAACGCCATTGATAATACGTGAACCGCCGAATGGGTGCCAGCTCAAACCTGTACACCTGGGATTTGGGGTATAATTAATGACCCAACCGGCAGAACACTAGCGCTAAACTGCGAATTACCAGTCTAACCCCGGTTATAGAACAGTGAACTGTAAGGATGATGGTCATCGACGATTAAACTGACAAAATGTCGGAATTCACTAGTTACCGGATGTTAAGAGTAGGTCAAGGTATGAACTTCATTTAAAATTTTGATCGACCCAACCTAGGGATTTAAGAAATTTTGGTCAAATCTTTCCAACTACTAAAAAAACCCTTCTCTCCACCTTTTCATCAAAACTCCCACCACTTTTTAACTTCCCAAAACCCACGTTCCCAACCTAATACCATTAACATCCACCTTCTTCCTACCCAATCACCTCTCCTCTTTCAGCCTTTAAAACCTCTTCTCCTTCACTCCTTTCATTTCATCTCATCTCCATCACTGTGAAGACACCATAGTTGGGAGAATTACCAAGCTTCCATCCCCTTACTTATTCTCACTTCTCAACTTGGTATGAGTCTCCTAGTTTTGATGTGCTTATATTAAGAATATGAATATGAATTTAAGCATGCTATAGTACATCTTGGTCACACCCATGTTCCCCATCTTCCATTTTGTGCTTTTCATTGATTCAATATTTTCAATATTGTGGGTATGTTGGGGGTGGTGGTTAGATGTTTAAATATTGATGTGGGTATTTTATTTGGTAAATAAGCTTCATGATTTAAGTGCTTGAGATTTAGTTGGGCATGAAGTCTAAGTAGCCCCAAGTACTTAAAGCGTACGATTTTCCCAATGATATATATGGTGACGTCTCTCTTAAGGGAAAAATCATCATTGTTATTTTAGTTGTATTGCTTGTGTAAATAATAGTGATGTGTAGTGAGTGGGTGAATTATGATTTTGAAGGGAATGATGTTAGCTTAATTGGAGTAAAACTGAGTAGTGTTTCATCGGTGAATCACCGGACATGCCCAGTGAAACGCCAGCTAAAACACAAGTCTAGGTGTGAGGCTATAGGCCACTACCAATGCCCTACATTTCACCAGTGCTTCGCGGGTTTGGGCTAACAAATCGCCGGTGTGGTGCCGATTCAAAGTATAGCTACCCAGTTCTATGATAAATGCCAGCGATTCATCAGTGCTTCGTATCTCTCCACCTACGTCTCGCCGGTGTTCTGCCAGTGCAGCCAGCAAAACCATTTTTCTCTTTCCAATTGTTTACCATCCAATCCTTAGAATTTTGTTCCGTAATTTAGATTAATTCGTATTTCTTTTTACACTCTTTGTATGGAACTAACATTATCTTGCAGATTCATGTCCATCTTTTGACAACAAAGCAAAGGGAAATCCCCAATGACAAACACTATATCTCAAGAGTTAGATCCCGAGGAGGCCCAACAAATTTTGCAACATCATTTTGGGTTGAAAAAAATGGAGGGGTATTATTTTTCCTTCAAGGAGACCCCATCAATCACTATAGAGACTCAATTTGAAGTGGAGTCTTTCAAGGATGACTTCCCAGACTTTTACAGTCAAATAGGCATTCGCAATTGAGGGCCATTCACCATACCCGTGGACCCTTACATCCCTGAGTTTGTAGGAAAATCTATGCCTCTTATAGGTTAAGGCAAAACATCTTAAAAAACAAAGGCTGAGTCAACACAATCCCTTGTCTTCCATCTGTGCTAGTACAGAGTCAAGAAGTGAATATTACCCCAGAGGCAATCAACTCCAACTATTGGCTGAACTGATCTGGACAAATTCGGAGTTCAAAAGGAAGGTGGAAGATAAAGAGAATCAATTTAAGTGGGTGGCAGAAATAATTTCAAAATATCAACCACAATGGGTTACATCAAAAGGAATAATTCATCGCCATTATCTAAAATTTGAAGCTCACATGTTCCTGGATTTGGTATGTGCTTAGATTATCCCTTCTAAGAATACAATGCATGTCCCCATTGAGGTTGCAATTCTTGTGGCCTTCATTATTGATCGAAAATACATCAACGTGGGGGAATTCATTATAGAACAATTCAAAAGGAAAGCCAAGCAACAAGCAACTTCTTTGCCTTATCCCAACCTCATTAGTATGTTATGTCTGCGGGCTACATGCCCTCTATTCTAACCACTGGATAGAACGGTGAGGGTCAATGGAGTGATTACACTAGCCACCAAAACTGATAAGGATGCCCCAATTTCGAAATGACCCAAGGTGAAAGTTGACTGAAATAGCCCCCCATCTTCCATGCTCTCTAGCACAGCCCCAGGTCACCACAAGCCGAAAGAGTCAACTCCTCTCCCCAAGTAGCCTTTTAAAGATGACACAAATGGCCCGTGCTTATAATAGACAATTTTTGAAGTTGGCCAAAGCAATACATCTCATGATCCAGCAAACCATCAAGAAGTCCATGCAACTAATGGTTGAAAAATTGGGATGCCTATGTGCTAAAGTGGAAGTTTCAGAAAAGGAAGTGACTACCTTGAGAGGTGAAGTGGCTGGACATAAGGAAATGCTGTCACCCAAAAATATTAAAGTGAATAAACCGCCAGCTACTACTGCACAGCCTGACAGAAGCAAGGGCCCACCGAGTGATTGGTGCGTGGGATATGACAGCCCTTCGAAAATCATGTCCGATGATGAAATATATCACAGTCGCCCACTTCCTAGTCGAATACTCACTACAAGTGAAATAGATCAATCATGGAAATCGTGTGGGGTGGATACCACCTCCTATCATGAACATAGAACACTTCCATATCATTGGGTGGTTCCAGTCCAGGAAAACCACTTGAAATCCTACCTAATCCATTTACGCCTTTTGTGGTTGAAATTGCTTCACGACACTTTGATGAGGCCACCTACTCATGGATTCCTCGCACCAATCGTTAGATCATTCAGGGAGACCTCTTGACCTTATTGATCTTTCCTTTTACATTGAGGGAAATGTATTTTTGTATTTGCGGGTGGGATGAGTGCTCCCCTTTCTTAATGAAAGGGTTTTGCTCTTGTAAGGCTTATTTGCAATATTGCTGCCGTTGGTTTATTTCTTCTTGAATTGTTAGTGCATATGATTGGGTCCTTGTTTAAATTGCTAATGTTTCATGACCCAGGTCTTATTTCACCTTTTGTAAATAGTAGCTAGTGAATAAACTCTGAGGGTTTTCTTTATATTATGGTTCTTTCCCGAGGAGTAATTTCTTTTTCTTTTTTTTTCTATTGTCGAATTGGGTGACATTTCTCAATGATAGATTGTAAGGAGACTTTCTTAAGAGAAAATGCTATGTTTTTTTAGCCTTGTTGAAATTGTTTCTGAGGGGTATCACTAAAGTTTTTTGTGTGGCATGAAAAGAATGAATTTTCAAGAAATGGGGCATTTGAAATGGAAAATGTAGCACTCTCTTGTTATATATTCAACATTCCTTGTTTGTCTTGTTGATTAACATGCTCAATTGTCTTAAAATTGTAATCTGGTTTTGGTGATAGATTGTGTGAACTCCATGGAGTGTGATGCCTTGTGTGGTGAGGCTGATTGAATGATTCCCATACATTTGTGTAGAACTTCCCCTAAGTGTGATTCAAGGCGATATCCTAGAAGTAGCTGCACTTAGAACATAATTTTAGGCTTTCTACTACTTGTCACTTCACCCAAAATGACCTCCTTAAACATCTTCCTTTGCTAGACCATGTTGAGTCTTTAATCCTTTTTATTGGAAATCACATTACAAGCATAATGGCCCTTTTTAATCCCGGTCTTTGGCACTCATCCTCTCTATTTTCTAATGGTGAAAGAATGAAAAATGGGGCTTCAAGCCCAAGAATAGGGAGAGACAAGGAAATGTGTGGAAATGAGGAAAAAGTCTAAGTTTGGGGGTTCACCAGAAAAGGGAGAAATGTGATAGCTGCAATGTGAGGTAGCACCTATTTGTGATCAAAATGAATGAATTGGTTGGTTGAAAAACCGTGAATCATTGAAATGAGAAAGAATAGTGAAAGGTATTACCTCTTGCTTAGATGAGGCGAAATGTGAAATCCAAAGGCGTTATAAGGGTAGCTCTTGTTAAATAAAAGATGAAGATGATGAGAAAGGAGAGATAAGGTGGAATGATCTCATAGTGTGATGGGATGTCCAAAATGTTCACAAATAGGCATTAGGGAGGTTATAACCACTAAAAATCATTGTTTATCCTACCTTAACCCCTAGCCTTTATCATGATCCCCGTGTCCTAATTGATTTTTAGTTTAGAAACCCTATATTAGTGGCGAGTTAGACGAAGGGCAAGCCTATAGGTCAAGTTGTGTTCATGGAGAATTTCTTTGCGAGAGTGAGCATTATTGTCCTATTATATAATCCCTTGTGTGTGCACTGCTTGATGATAAAAAGGAATTCTCTCTTCTTGTGTGTGGAATCATCCCCTTGGAGAACATACTTACATTAGTACGAAGAAGTGATTGGGACATTAGTCTTATGAGCTTCAAGAAAAGATTTGAACGTGAATTTGTAATGATTTGAGATGCTATGTGTGCATGTTTTGATAAACCATGCCCTTATTTTGAAGAATGAAAACATTTGTAAATCATGCCTATTCATTGTGGTTACATCTTGAAACTTTTGCAACATGTTTTGGGGAGTCTCTTCTCTTTTCCTTGAGTAGGTGAGCAATTTTTGGGTTGTCATAGGTTTAGCGGTCCTTGGTGCATAAACTCATATGGTATAACATGCTATTCCATTTGCTTAGCTATAAAGAATTGCATCACTTGAGGACAAGAAATGGGTTCAAATTTAGCGGTTTGATGAGTTGATAATTTACAAACTCACTAGTCTCTTTTTGAGTTTTTGCTTAGTTTTTAGGTCATTTAGGTGGATTTTATGCCCTTTCTCCTTGATCTTTGGAGGTACTTAACATGAGTACAAAAAACATGAAATTGATCAAAAAGAACGAAAATGGAGATGAGGAACGACGCTCCACCAGAGGACACCGACGAAACGCTTGCTGACCGCAGATGCCTAATGTGCTGAGGAAGAATGACTACCGGCGGACTGTCGGTGCCAACACCGAATTGCTCTAGAACCCATTGGCCATCAGCTGTGATAGACTGGCAGACCATGAACTAGCACAGGCGAACCGCCGGTGACTCGAAAATGACACCAATCACAAAAGGGTAATAGTGTCCAGCTCAAATAAAGAGGAGCATTTTTGTACCCTACTTTTGTACATCTCAAAATGGAACTGAACCTTCCATTCCTCATTAGCATTGGCATTATATTGAATATTGAATAGAATGTGTAGAGAAGTTGGAGAATTGAATTATAGAGGAAGAAAGCTTCATTTTCTTCTTTTAAAAGGTAGAAAAATTCCATTAGAGGTCAGAACCTTATGCTTGAATTTTCATACTCATTTGTTGAATTTCATACTCATTTGTTGAATGTATATTGAATTATTTCTTAATCCAATGTCTTCTTCTACTTACATGAGTAGCTAAATTCCTTACTAGGGGTGTGTGAATGATTGGGGTTGATTTGGATTGGGTATTGTTTAATTGATCTTAGATTTATTCAATTAGTATAATTCTAGTGTTTCATCTATGTTCTAATATAAATACTCATAGTTGCAAATGTGGGTTGTATTTACTTACTATAATTTTTCTTGAAAAAGGAATTTAGAGCATGGGTGATGAAACATTAGTGAGTAATTGGGTGTTGATCATGTGGGGTTGGACTAGATATAGACAATACCCATTGTCAAACACCAATTGAGAATCAAATCTAGAAAGAGTTGATTCTTACCCAAGTTGATGTGGTTGTTGTGAAAAAGACTTCGGAGTTTGAGAAAACTTGAGGTATAAGCCACATAGGTTGAAAAACATAAAGTGCCACCTCATTCAAAACTAATTATACTATTGAGTAATGCTAGGATATGTTAATAATCTCAATTCGATGATTCCCTGATAATATCACACCCCTAGTAGTCTCGCCTTCGGTATTTTCTATGCTTTGTCCCTGTTTTCGTGAGCGAATTTTGTAGTTCATTTGACAAGTTGTGATTTCCCCAATTTTTACTTTATTGTTATTGAGGCATTGATTCAAGTTACTTCAATTTGATAGACAACCCTTGCATGATCAACTACTATTCCCAGTGGAATTCGACCCCGACACTCGTCGGATATATTTTTTTGCCAACAATCGTTTACACTCTCTCGTTTAGAGGCGTGAATTTGGACATTATCAAATCCTAAGCTCAATTACATGATTTAAATCTTTTCAAATCTCCAACTATGATTTTCATGAATTTCTAGGGTTAAACCCCTTTTGACGAAAAACTCTATGATCTCTAATGAAATTAATTTTCTGATGATTTTATTTATGTTATATGATTATAATTGCATGATCTCTATGAAAAACTCTCAGAAATCTCTATTTTCAAGTTATGATGATTTACTCAATTATGCATGAATATCAAGCTTATTTATCATGGCTATATTTTTAGCATTCTTTTCATGATTAGTTCACATATGTTAAACAATTTATGAATTTCATGATTTTTAAACTAGTCAATGCAAAACCCATGATTGACAATTATGACACGATCACTATGAATGGTTTTTGGAGTAGTATTTAACACCGAGTTTGTTGGGGTTCAGCGCACCCAAGTCTCAAAACTATATGCCACCATAGGATAAGGGATCCTCACCAGTTGAAAGTGTCTCTCTCTCCTCTAGCCTAAGGAGTCCTCACTAGTTGAGGGCAAAATTATCCAGAAATTGTATAATTGAACTTGAGAAGCTTCCAAGGGAAATTTTGGATATATGTACAAAAGGAATTTTCAGATTTTTACCCTAAGTGTACAATGATAGAATAGAATTTTGTAGAGAGAAGTTCATAGAGATAAAAATTAGGGTACAACTACTTCTTCTTCTTCTTTTTCAATTCCCATTGGGAAAGAACACCATTGTTGCAGAGCTTAATCTTGAAACTAGTAACTCAATAAAATGAATGTGGAGAAATCTCTTATGGGTATAATGTCTCTCTCTTTACTTATGGTAGCTATAATTTTTGCTAGGGGTATGTGTGCATGATGGGTGTCTAAATTTAATTGGGTGTTGATAAATTGTTCTTAGATTTTCGTAGTAAGCATGGACCTATTGTTTCCTCCAAGTTTTAATTCAATAATTGATAGTTGCAAACATTGATATAACTTTCTTGTCTTGCTTTTTCTTGAAAGAAGGAAGTAAGGTTTGGGTGAGGATTCAATAGTGAGGACTTGGGTTTGTGATGCTTGGGCTTGAGCTAGAGATAGGAAAGACCCATATTCCTACTCCATTAATGGATTAACTTTAGAGATAGCTTAATCCGTCCTTAAGCCTTGTTGGTCAGTTTGTTGATTGGCTTTGAGGTTTGAGAAAACCCAAGATAAAACACATACTCTTGGTTAAGAAACATGGGGTGTAGCCTTAGCCAGTGTTATCCATTCTCTAATCGAATCAAAGGAATTTTAACCAACCCCTATCAAGTTGATGCCCCATCAAATGCACACCCATAGTCGCTCTCATTGATTGCAACAAGTCTCTTGCCCCTGCTTTGTTTTATAATTTGAAATTAATATTTTCTACCTTTTCCCCCCCAATGTTTGCATTATGTTGTTTAGACATGATTCTATCTAGTTTGAGTTTATTTACAACTTTTGGATCATGTCTTCTCAATCTTTGTACGATTCAACCCAACACTCATTGGGAATTTATTTTTTGACAATGACCGCAACCTCCTTTTAAAAAGAGAGTTGTATTGAGCATTATCAACCTATCACTCCTATCAATATTAGAAGCTTCTTGGGTTTAGCTAGATACTACTGGAGGTTCATAGAGGGATTTTCATCCATTCTTGCACCTTTGACTTGATTGTCTCAGAAGACGGTCAAATTTCAGTAGTTCGATGCTTGTGAGAGGGTCCTTCACGAGTTAATACCCAATTCATTTTCTCTCTGATCTTGACCCTACTAGAAGGCACATAGGGCTTTGTGATATATTGTGATGCCTCTAGAATTGTCCTTGGGTGTGTGTTGATGCATCATGGGAAAGTCATTTCTTGTGCCTTCAGACAGCTTAAGACTCATGAGAAGAATCATCCAATGCGTGACCTTGATTTAGCAGTGGTGGTGTTTTTCATGAAAATTTGGAGGCACTATTTGTATGGAGTGCATATGGATGTATTGAGGGACCACAAGAGTCTTCAGTGCTATGATATGAGTGTTTTTTTATCATCCGACAAGGCTAATGTACTGGCGGATGCACTTAGCAGGTTGTCCATGGGGAGTGTGTCTCGTGATGAGGATGGGAGGAAAGAATTGGTGAAAGATATCCATAGGCTTTCTCGCTTGGGGTTCGCCTTACTAATTCAATGGATGGTGGTGTTGTGGTTCAGAATGGTGCATAGTCTTCATTGGTGTCAGAAGTTAAGGAAAGGCAAGATGAGGATCCTATCTTGGTCAAGTTAAAGGAAGTAGTCCAAAATCTAAAGGTGGAGGTTTTCTCTCTAGGGGGAGATAGAGTACTCTGATATCGAGGTCAAATATGTGTTCTAAATATGAATGATTGAGAGAATGGATGTTGAATGAGGCTCACAACTCTCGATATTATATCCATCCATGTGACATCGAGATGTACCATGATCTACGGGAAGTCTATTGGTGGAATGACATGAAGAATGACATTGTAGAATTTGTGGCTAAATGTTCAAATTACCTATAGGTGAAGGTTGAGCATCAGAGATCGGGAGGTATGCTGCCGGATATTAGTATTCCTAGTTGGAAGTGGTAAGATATATATATGGACTTCATCACAGGTTTACCACGTACGCGTCGATAACATGATTATAGATGGGTGATTGTAGATTGGATGGATAAGTTGGCATATTTCCTACCAGTTAAGACTGTGGATTCTGCTGAGAAATTATGCTAGAATTTTCATATGAAAAAGGTTGCATGGGGTC
>JACEIK010003460.1:78276-90184 GCA_018107945.1 Datura stramonium | reverse complement strand
TAGCCTAATTGGGTTAGTTGTCCAAGCCTTGGCAGGGCATAGGAAGAACTAAAATGTGGATCCATAGTAAGCCATTACTAGGGGTTGTTTGAGGAGTCACCCAAATCAACGTCATGATCCTAATCAATGTTGGTGTCATTCCCGGACTCAGGGTTTAGGCGTGGTTGGCACTCAAGGCCATTGCTGACTCTAGCGAAAAACATAACATGGTGTACATCGTGAGCATTCATCTAATCATAGGCGGAATAGAGATAGTTTTAAGCTAATAAAATCAAAATACTCAATTTATAAAAAGACTTGCTAAGTGTACACAACATGAGTGATAAGGTATGAAGCCTATAACATAATGGATTAATTGTTTTATTGGGAGAAGGAAACTGGCATACCTCTAAATCAACATTTAATAAAACATAAATAAAAGCTAAGATTGTAATAAGTGGGGTTTATCAGCAGCTGAATAAAGTGAGGTCCTAGTGAGTAACTTAGTCGTCAGTGTGAGTACCTGAATCGACATTATAGAATATTGCAGCACCCCCGACCAAAGGGGTGTGAGTACATAGGATCGTACTGTATGTGTCATGACCCGGACATAGGCCTGGATAGAGACATGGGTAAAAGAACCCCGAGATGCTCCAAGTCGACCGATGGCATGAACATTAAATCGAAATCTCGACATAATAAATGTGGAAAAGTATAACATGAAATAGAGGAAGTCTGAGACTATAATAACATCTGATAATCTGAATACATAACATAATTATGAAGCTGAATACATACTATTCTGATAAGCCTCTACAGACTGACTAGTTGATGGGACAAGACCCCAATTAACTCACTAAATTCTGAAACTGAAAATACTAAATATAAGCTGATAAAAGATTCCTCGAAGGATGTGGACTCACCAACTCTGGCTGAGGGATGCAAACTCTGACGATGAGGATAACAGCGAGACTGAACCTGAATGTTCGAGCTTGTATCATAAAATGACACAGCATAGAGTATGCGGTCAGTACTTGGAATGTACTGAGTATGAAAGGTAAGTAAAAATGGATAGTTAAAATACATAAGAGTTCGTAAGAGTAGGACACATGATCATAAAGTAAATATCATAATGTAAACATATGGGCTCAAGGTTTTCAAACCATTCGTATTCCAATTATAATCATAGTCATAATAGAAAACATTATAAAATATAACTTAATCCAAAGTATCATAAACATAACAATGCATATCTAAGTCATGAGGAAAAATGGGAGGACTCATCTTAACCGACAACATCATGATAGAGCCTTACATGATGCCCCACTATTTCACCCAAGTGGCCAAGACCACCCCAGCTTGCAAGGCAAGGAGATGTGCAATATGGTGATATCACAGGGATCCAAAAATAAATATATATACCTATGGTGGCACGTAGTTCTGAGACTACGGGGTTACCTGAATGCCTGGTCTACTCGGTACTAGACACTACTCCTAAAAACATGCATGTGAAGCCTTGTGTAGTAATCGTGAAATCATTGAAGTTCTTGGCCAATTAAAATAATAACATGATGTATCCCATTCGAAATACATAATTAGCCATGAATAAAGGACCATGAGTTGGCCAAGAGTCATAAATCCATAAATCATGAAAACTATGCATAGTTGTAAAACATTTATATACTTGATATTCATAAATCCATGAAGAGTACTTGAAGAGAAATCCTAGCATGAATCATGAATCATAATTTAGACTTGGTAAGATCAAAATCATAATAGAATCATTAACTTGAATTTTCATGAAGCTTACATAATTAGGCATAATTCAATTAATATTTCAAACTATAAATTAACAATCAAAATAGTTATAAAATCTGCCCATAGATCATAAAACATTGTTTGATACATGAAGGGAATTGACCCATAGATAGATCATAGGGAATTTCACAAAATTAGGGATAGACCCCAATAGATCATGAACTTGAATCTAGAAGTGAAATTCATGGAATTGAGAAGAATTTAGAGAATGAGAGTGAAAGGAACTCTTATTCATAGCCTCACATACCTGGGGAAATCTGATTTAAACGTCCTCTTAAAAGCCCAAAGGAAATTGGAGAGAAATTGGGGAATTCTTCAAGCTTGATCTACAAGGAAGAACTCTAATTTTCATGCATGGAATGATAGGGCTTAGAATAGGTTTTAGAACTCTAATTTCATGCATGGAATGGTAAGGCTTAGAATAGGTTTAACACTCTTAAAATCCTGCTAACGAAGCTTAAAATGACATAGTTTAGGACCTTAGTTCGTAGGAAATATGAAAGTACCCTTAATGAAAAGTCTAAAAATTTATGCACTGCCAGTGACTACGTTTGATACCACGTGTCATCCCTCAATACCACAAGTCGTGGTATCCGTCCATTACCTCCTTCATCATTACTAAAATTTTCTCATATCTTGATACAATGACCTGATAGAACGGGTTGTAACTCCGAACAATGACCCGTTACTGC
The DNA here is from genome assembly GCA_018107945.1 of Datura stramonium. Classification (NCBI taxonomy): domain Eukaryota; kingdom Viridiplantae; phylum Streptophyta; class Magnoliopsida; order Solanales; family Solanaceae; genus Datura; species Datura stramonium. The sequence continues at coordinate 87,695 of JACEIK010003460.1, read as the reverse complement.
CTCCCGCTACATCGCTAAATTCCAACTCAGGTCTCCAACCACGACTAGTCAAGATGAGTCGTTACTAGACCCAACAAATCATCATTTCTGGTCGTTACAACCACTTCTCACCGTCTGGAAGTCCCCTAATGGAAACATACCATGACTTGTTGTCCCATACAACAAGTCATACCATGACTCATGCCAGTCACCTTGACAAGGACCACTCACAACGACCCCTTTCCACGACCCATTACACTAACCAACGAGTCATTCCATGGCTCGTTAGTCCTTGACCTGCCGACCACCTTCTCACCATGATTGGGACCAACGGTCCGTGGGAGCTTCCCACGACTCATTAAATGGGTCATCCTATGACATTTTCCAAGTTTTTCTATTGAACACCCTTTAACTCGCGAGACTAAGGCACTTCTGGGGTACTACAATATCTCCCCCGTGGGAACATTCATCCTCGAATGTGAATGAACATACTAAAAAGTTGGGGAAAGCACGGACATCTCTCATACTAAACATCCGATGCTGAAAATTGACGAAGTGACTAACTCCGGACTAAAATATATGACTGAACCGAATTCATGAATCACACATACATACATTAACATGAAGGAAACTTGACCACATGAACTGAACATGATACTGGATAGAGTACTAAGGAGGAAACTGATATCTCTAGCTAAAACGGAGTCGGAAGGGAATAGATGCGGGTATTTAGCCATCATATTTGCTTCGACTTCCCACATAGCTCCCTCAATATGCTGATTACACCACAATACCTTTACTGAAGATGCTTCCTTATTTATTAGCTTCCAAACCTGACGATCAAGTATTTCTACCGGAAACTCTTCATAGATGAGGCTATCTTTCACACCTACGCTCTCCACCGGGACAACCAACCAGATCACCCATGCATTCGTCAAAACTGACATATGAAACATCGGTTGCACTAAAGCCAATTTTGAGGGAAACTCAAAATCATACGCTACCTTACCAACCCGTCTCACAATTTGGTACAGACCAACATAATGGGGACTGAGTTTCCCTTTCTTTCTGAATCTCATCACCCCCTTCATGGGAGATACCTTTAGAAATACCCTATCATCAACTTCAAACTTAAGTTCTCTTTTTCACACATCTGCATAGGACTTTTGACGACTCTAGGCTATCTTCAACCTTTCCGATATAAGATGAACTTTCTCCATAGCCTTATGGACTGAATCTGATCCTATAACCACAGCTTCACCGACTACAGACCAACCAAAAGGCGGTCTACATCTCCGCCTATAAAGAGTCTCAAATGGAGCCATCTAAATGCTGGAATGGTAGCTGTTGTTATATGTAAATTCATTGAAAGGTAAATGATCATCCCAACTACCCTTTAAATCAATCACACACGCCCTCAACATATCCTCAAGAATCTGAATGGTCCATTCAGGATGACCATCCGTTTGCGGGTGAAAAGTTGTGATAAGCTTGACCTCAGTACCAAGTCCCTTCTGAAACAACCTCCAAAACTGGGAGGTAAACTAAGTACCTCTATCTGATATGATGGAAAAGGGCACTCCATGAAACCTAAGTAACTCCCAAATATAAAACTTAGCATAATCCTCCGCTGAATTGGTAGTTTTCACCAGTAGAAAAGAGATGCTTTAGTTAACGTGTCTACAACCACCCAAATAAAGTTATACTGTCAATGAGTACAAGGCATCCCTGTAATGAAGTCCATTTTGATTTACTCCCACTTCCAAGTAGGGATAATAATGTCTTGAAGCACACCTCCAAATCTTTGATGCTTAACCTTCACCTGTTGACAATTCGGACACTTAGCCACAAACTCTGCTATGTCCTTCGTCATGCCATTCCACCAATAAACTTGCCATAGGTCAAAGTACATTTTGGTGGCACTTGGATGTATAGAATATCTCAAACCAGTAGCTTCAGGCAACATCCGCTCCCTCAAGTCGTCAACATCTAGTGCACACAAATGACTCGGATATCGTAGTACACCATCTTCCACTTGGGAGAAAACCTCCACCTTCTGATTCTAAATGGCTTCCTTCAACTTTACAAAAATAGGACCCTCATCTTGTCTATATTTGACCTTGGTCAACAAGGAAGATTCTGATCCGTTCTAAACAATGACACCACCATCCGCCGAGTAAACAAGACGAACTCCTAGTCCAAAAAGCTGATGTGCATCCTTCACTAACTCTTCCCTCTCCCCATCTACATGGGTCACACTCTATATAGAAATCCTACTAAGAGCATCTACCACCACATTAGCCTTTCCTAGATGGTAAAGGACACTCATATCATAATCCTTGAGAAGCTCCAACCACCTTTTTTGACGTAGATTTAGATCCTTCTGGGTAAACACGTAATATAGGCTTTTATGGTCCATAAATACATCCACATGGACCCCATACAAATAGTGTCTCCAAATCATCAAGGCAAATACTACCGCCGCCAACTTGAGGTCTTAAGTTGGATAGTTCTTTTCATGGACTTTCAGCTTCCTGGAAGCATAGGCTATAACCTTACCGTGCTGCATTAATACACAACCAAGGCTGATCCTTGAGGCATCACAATATACCACAAACCCATTGGTACCCTAAAGTAAAGTCAACGTTGGTGCTGAGGTGAGCCGAGTCTTCAACTCTTGAAAGCTTTTCAAACAGGCCTCCGACCATTGAAACTTCACTTTCTTCTAGGTCAACTTAGTCAACGGTGCTGCAATTGATGAATACGCATCAATAAACCTCTGGTAGTAACCAACAAAGCCTAAGACACTTCTGATATCCGAAGGACTCACAGGTCTAGGCCAATTATTCACAGCTTCTATCTTCTTAGAGTCCACTTGTAGACCCTCACTTGACACCCAAAATGCTACTGAGTGTAACTAAAACTCCTACTTGCTGAATTTAGCATACTACGATGACCCTTAAGAGTTTGTAGTACCACCCTCAAATGAGCAGCATGCTCCTCTTTGCTCCGAGAGTATATGAGAATGTTATCTATGAACATGATCATGAGGATATCCAAATACGGCTTGAACACCCTATTCATCAAATCCATAAAACATGCAGGAGCATTTGTTCGTAAAAAAAATACATAACCACAAACTCATACTGACCATACCAAATCCTGAAGGCTGTCTTCGGAATGTCACTCTCCTGAACCCTGAGCGATGTAACCCGGAGTTGAGTTCTATCTTCGAAAAACACTTAGCACCCTGAATTTGGTCAAACAAGTCATAAATCCTATGGAGGGGATACCTATTCTTAATTGTCACCTTTTTCAATTGTCGATAGTCAAGGGACATTCAGAGGGAACAATTCTTCTTCAAAACAAAGAGAAATGGTGCACCCCACAAGGATCTGCTTGGTCTGATGAAACACTTATACAAAAGATCCTACAACTGCTCCTTCAACTCCTTTGGCTCAGCTGGAGCATTCTATAAGGAGGAATAGATATAGGCTACATATCAGAAAGACAGTCAATACAAAAATCAATCTCTCGCTCGGGAGGAATTCTCGATAAATCATCTGGAAACACTTTTGGATATTCATACACTATAGGAACTGACTGGATAGTCGGGGATTCAGATATAGTGTCCTTAACCCTAATTAGATAGTACATGCAAACCCTAAGAGATCATCTTTCTGTCCTTAAGGTAGGATATGAAGAGAGCTATAGGCACTACTGAACTACCCTTCCACTTTAGGACTGGCTCACCCGAAAACCAGAACTCTACCGTACGGGGTCTACAATTTAATGAGGCATAACATGCATGTAGCCAATCCATTCCAAAGATAACATCAAAATCTATCATGGCTAGCTCTACTAAATCTGCTGAGGTGACTTTATAAGGACTATGACAGGGCAATTTCTATATACCTATCGAGCTATAATTGAATCATCGATTGGAGCAGAGACTGAGAATGGTTCTGATAAGATTTTAGGACAGACTCCGAAACTATTAGAAACATAGGGTGTCACAAAAGATAAAGTAGCCTCTTGATCTAACAATGAATATACATCAAAGAGGAATACACGTAACATACCAGTGACCATATCTAGTGAAGTCTCCTGCTCCTGTCAAGATGCAAGGGAATAGAACCTGTTCAGGCGCTGGCCACCACATACACTGGTGGACGCACCCGATTGAGCTAGGCATTCTGGTGTTGCTGCTGAGCTGGTAGCTTAAGCACAACCTCTATCATCACCCTGTCTAGCCAACAGACACTCCTGGCGCTTGTGCCCAGGTCTACCACACCCAAAACAGATATCTAACCCAATCAAGCCTCTCGTGTGTGATTCTTGCCATACTTTTCGCAGAACGAAAAGGTACGCTCTGCCTACATGCTCCTCTATCCCCTCAAAACTGATGCTCCACTCTTCTGATTACCATGTGGTCTAGATAGAGCATTAGCCGATGATGGAATTTGAGCTAATGACCTCTGATGAGACTGCTGGCGATGACTGCCTCTCATTCTGTGCTGGGAGAACCCATAAGAATCTGTCCTGGCCCTCTTGGCTTCCCTATCTCTCAGATTCACCGCCTCCATCTACTTGGCGTAGAAAACCAATCGAGGAAAGTCAATGTACTGATAAAGCATTGCAGTCCTACAATCCTTGACCAGGTAGTTTGTTACTCCATGCACAAACATGCTAACCCGAGCTCTCTGATCAACCACAAGCTCTAGTGCATATTTGGACAAACAAGTGAACTCCATAGCATATTCCTGGACCGTCATGTTATTCTACCTAAAGTTCACAAATTCAGCTGCTTTGATTTCCCTCATCTCTCGGGGAAAGAACCGATCCAAGAAAGCGGTATGGAACTCATCCCAACCAATAGGGTCCGCTCCAACTGCCCTACCATTCTTTCACTGTCTGAACCAAATGTGGGCAACCCCTTTCAACTAATATGAGGCCAGATCTGCACACACCTCCCTCGTCACCCCCATTATCTAGGTGACCTTCACAATTTCATTAATAAACTCATGCAAATCCTCACTCATCACCGATCTGAGAAACATCAGAGGGTTCTTCCTAAGAAAATCTCTAACTCCCGCCGCTGGCGCACTCCCATTTTGACGAACATGTGCCACCACCTGTTGTTTGACCTAGGCGGTCAATGCCTGAGGTAATATTTGAATGGCTTCCCTAAACTCTGCATGGACAACCTTCTCAAGCACATGATCCTCGGGGGTTGGTGGGGCCTGTTGGTTCCCATCCCCATTGCCATTCTCATGGCCATTTCCATTTTCGTTCTTTGTTCCATTAACTCGACGAGGAGGCATAATTCTGCAAATGCGTATAGCATGAGTTAGAAGAATAGAGAGACATTTCATCGCACGACATAGATCATGAAAGAAGGAAAGTTTCCTAAATGTTTTGTAGCCTCTTCATCATAAGTGTGGCGTGCTTCACACGCCATGAAAAAGACTATACTTAACATGAATTTCAGAAACTCTAGGACACTTCAAAATCTAATGCTCTGATACCAAATTTTTCACGATCCAGACATAGGCCAGGATAGAGACACGGGGACAATAGTTAAATCATAAATCATACTTGAAAATATGGGCATTTCCCAATACTTTAACATGCTTGAAAATTCTCAATTCACGTGAAAACTTGATTATCAACATGGGTAACTTGAAAACATTCTTTTCATCATCAGCACTTCATTGTACATGAATATTCATCATAAATCTTATCTTCCATGAACTTTTCATAAAGGGGCATTTTAAATTTATAAAGCTTGAAACATGAATTTAATGAAAACAACATAAAACTTGCCCATAATTCCTAATTCAATAATAAAAGAACCTTTGAATCATGCCGATGTAGTAAATTAGAAATTTCATGCATTGGGTTAAAACTCCATAGAATCATCATAGGAATTTTCATAATTCAGGGAGAAATTGGGCATGGGCGTGAACAGATTAACCCATTCATAACCCTACATACCTAGGGAAGGTTAGATTATACCACTCCTTGAAAGCCCAATGAAGGATTGAAGAAAAGCTTGAAGAATCCTAACTTGATAACCTCCTAAACATCTTCAATATGCATGCATGGATATGAATGAGCCTAGGATAGATTTTCCCCTGATAAGACACTACATTTCGAGCCTTAAACAACGTAGTTTAGGACCCCAGGACTTAGGAATGACGAAAATATCTTTAATGAATTTCCTAAAAAATTTGCACTGGTAGTGATGATGACCGATCCAACGGGTTGTGCCTGGATACCAAGAGTCATGGTATCCATCCATTGCGTCCACTGTCTAAACTTCACTTCTCAAACTTAATCCCACGACTCGACATGATGAGTTGTTACATCAGATGACGGTCTGTTGTATCCTCTGTTGTTTCCCCCTAATGACCTGCACCTGGGCCTTCCCACGAGCCACACCATGACTCGTGCCTCCTTCCAACGAGTCGTGGTTCCCATCCGTCACATCAATTGGGAACTTTTATACTCTTTCCCACAGTTGCTCACCTTCGATCAATTGCTGCTCATAATGGGTCATCCTACGACGCATTACTTCCCCCTAGGATAAAGACCAGTCTCATCATGACCACAAGTCATGACTCGTGACATCAAACCATGGGTCATTACATGACCCATTACTCGCAACTACAACCCGGTTGTACCTCACCACGGATATTTCCTACGAATCATTGGTGGAACCAACGATCCGTTACATGACCCGTTCTATGGTATTTTCCAATTTTTTGCCAACTTCCATTTTTAAATTCCAAGTCTAGTCTTTGGCACTTCTAGGGTATTACATTTGTCAATACTTCAAAATTACCAACATCACTCAAAAGTCAATAAAATTGAGACTCTTTTCATTCTCACTCATCGGGGAAGCAACTACGTGGTTGGAGGAGCTTCCTCCCAGGTCTATTATCTCTTGGAATAAACTAATGGAGGAATTTTTTTATAGGTTCTTTCCTCCCTCAAAGATGTTTCAGGGATGACATTACTTTTTCGACAACTTGTGGAGGAACAACGCCATGAAGCTTGGTTGATAATTATGAAAAAGGTGGCCATTTGTCTGAACCATGTTTTACCCGATGGGGTTTTACTACAAAGCTTCTACCGATCATTGGATTCGATCAATTATTCAGTGGCAACTAATTTGGTTGGGGGATCAATCATGGGGCAGCCCTATGGAGTAGCCAAGGCATTACTTGATAGAATGAAGAAAACAAACTGAGCATGGCACATTAGAGAAGTAAAGGTATCTTCTAGTGGCGTTGCTTCAAATCTTGTGAGTGCAGAATTGAGGAAGAGAGATGAGGCCACAAATGAAATTCTTGACAAAATGATGATCCATCTCTAGTTGATGAAAAAGCATGTGATGGGAGCTGGTATAAAGAATGTGAATGATGTAGCTACTCAAATCCATGTTCATTTTAATGATGATACTTCACCCCCAAGATATGATGAGGAGTGTGAATACATGTCAGGCCAATTGAGTGGTTCTTACCCTGGTATCTAGGTGCCAACTAAGGCCCTTGGCGCCCAAGGGAAGAGAACCAAGGTTGGAGAAACCGCGAAAGTCCTGGTTGGGGGAATAGAGATGATCAGTGGGGGAATAGAGAAAAATCGTGAAGGAGAGAGATATCATCGGAGTTCTAACCCTTATGTACCTCCTAAAAAATAAGAAACACCTTAAGGATATCCCGGGGTATGTGATGTAGGGAGCTCAAAGATTGAGGACATGTTTTCTCGAGTGTTGAAGATAGTAGAATCCATTGAAAACGGGGTTAAAGAGTTGAAAGGGGAGGTGTCTAACCTTGCCCAAACCGTGAGCTCCCACTTAGCTTCAACCAAATACCTCGAAGCACAAATGAACCATATATCTACACAAATAAACCCCCTCATAAAGAGTGCACTTCCTAGTGATACCGTCCTAAACCCAAAGAAAGATGTCCATTACATAACAATTATGACTAGGAAGGGTAAGATATTGAAAGATGTATGGATGTTGATGCCCCAAAGGCAATCGTTGATGATGTGTTGAATGAGGCGCGAAAATCACCAAATGTTTGTGATAATCAGGAAATCAGGAAGGACAAGATGAGGGAGATGTTAATGTAACTCCCTCGGATAATGTTCATGTGAATGATGGCAAGAAAGCCCCAAGTGACAAGAATTATGACGTGAGAGTTCCCCCACCATATCCATAGTGGTTTCTAAGATGAAGGAAAATAATCAGTTCTGATAATTCATATATATGTTAAACAAATTATCTATCAATATACCGTTGGTGGATGGTTTGATTCAAATGCTAGGATATGCAAAATTTATGAAGGAACTCTTGAAGAAGAAGAAGGTGGTATATACAGGCACCGATAAGATGACCCATCATTGCAGCGCTGTCGTGACTAGTAACCTTGACCCTAGGGCATTCACCATACCATGCAAAATTGGCTTATGCATTTTCAATAAATCTTGGTGTGACCTCGTGTTGAGACTGCGCAGCAGCGCACACGCAAGTGTGTGTGGTCTTACAAGTAACGCAGTGGCCCTTATTAATAGTCGGATGTCGAACCCACAGGGACTGGACCAATTTAGCTAATTATCAAGTTCAAGTGCGATATTTACTTTCGCAAGTGTTGATATAGACTTTTTCGATAAAATTTAATTAAGTCTAAAGGTGGTCATCGAAATACTCTGAAACCATTCAAGGAGAAACTAGAACTAAAGCCAGATAATCATTGGATACTACGCTTTGTAATGGGTTCAGTATGGAATTATCTATTGTCGTCTCACATAATTAAAATTGCATGTTCATGGTATTTCGAGCCTCTAAACAAGAAAAAATAGCTTCACAACTACATTGTTGAGCGGGGATGTGACATTATAGTTCGTGGACAATTCAATTACGTGGAAGTGGTTTGCGGGGTTATGCTCTTGATTAGGGACTTTCGTACCTCTAATCATTTAACCCAACTTAGTTTCACAACTACTTCTTCGAGTGGTGATGTGATAATTCTAAGTTGGTATCTAGCTCATCCCGTTTTAGTAACCAAGCAAGGAAAATTAGGTATAATTTCTTATCCTAACCGCGAATTATACCTTAAGATACAACCTTGCTCCCTACATTCTTTGTTCTTGCCTAGGTTTACTTTCTCAAGATTTTACCTAGGTGTAACGTGTGTGTTTTCATGATGATCAATCATAAAAACAACCATAATTAAGAACTTAAGACAAAACAACAATAAATAACTTAAAACTAAAACAAAATCATGTATTCACAATCATACCACGTGGTTTCAACCTTAAAGGAAGGGCACTAGCCACTCAAGTTCGTATAATTACAAGAAAACATAATTAAAGTAACATACTTACAAGAATTGGTAGAAGAGAAGATGAAATTGATGAACCCTAGGTGA
>JACEIK010003460.1:35728-53118 GCA_018107945.1 Datura stramonium | reverse complement strand
GTTATACATTTGAGTATCGATTTGGCATATAAATATGCCCCTTATAAATGATATTCAAGAAGCTTGAGTTAGGGAGTCCCAAACCTACCTCTATGAGGTTGTTAATGGCTGATAGGTCAATATAATGACCCATCAGAGTGATAATCGATGTTGTTTTGAAAGTAGATAAATTGATACTCCCAACTGATTTCATTGTGCTGGATTGTGAAATGGACATAGAGGTGTCAATCATCTTGGTGAAACCTCTACTAACAATAGGAAGGGCTTTAATTGATGTGGAGCTCGAGGAGCTAATGTTTTGGGTAGGAGGTGAAGAGGTCACCTTTAATGTATGTCAGCCTACTAAGCCTCCAAATGAGTGCAAGGTCATGGCAGTTCTCGATGGGGAAGAAGTGCATTATGAATCTTTTGATGATGAGAATGAAGTGGAGGATGATCCTCCGTAATGTTGAAAATCAAGAAGGTATCTGTCGTGCCACGACGTTAACTAAGGCTCTTCTTGGGAGGCAAACCAATCATTTTTATCTTGAGCATTTTGATGATTTGTTTTTTTTTATTTTTTAGGTAGCTTGGATACTCAAACAATAAGGAAGAATAACAGGGCAGGCATAATGTTTGATCGGAAAAATGCTAGTGCCAACATGCAAAATGCTACCATGTCGTTGGTAATGAACAGAAGAAGGGGAGAAAGTAGAGGAGACTGGCAACTCGCCGGCGGAAAGCTGATACCAATAAGCGAATCCTCAGTGAATCACTGGCTCAAAAAAGTGCACCTGGAAGTTTAGGGGTGTTCGGCAATCCAACGGGTGAACCGTTGGTTCCAAGATGCAATTCGTTGGCCAATCATTGGTAGATGACCAGTGAAACTGGAAAGGTATTGGGCACCGACCATAGAACTGGCGAACTGCTGGTCCTTACCGGTGATCACCTGTTAAGCATAAATATAGGTAAGTTCATCTTCGAAATATGTTTTACTGATCCGTGGATCAGCCCAACCGAGGCGTTTAAAAATACCAGTCAAAACCCCTCTAAATTCCCATAAACCCTTTCTTCCACTTTCCCACTTCCCCATTACACCTTTTTAACTTCCCCATACATCACCTTTCCACCTTCCCACCATTAAACACACGTTTTCACCTACCAATCTGCTTCACTCCTTCTCTCCTATAATATCGACACTCCATTCGTCATCTTCATCAGTACTCACTCTATTCTCAAATATACTAAAGTAAGAACAATTTGTGTGGAGATCTTTTGTGCAAACTTTGATCTTTCTCATATTTGTGATTTCAAATCCATATGGTACGTCCTTCTTACTCTACTTTTAACTATTGATTGGCACAATATGAATTCTTTTAAGCCTATGCACACCAAAATGCCTTAAATCATGTATCTCCATTACACTCATGATTGTGCTAGATGCTACTTTGCTATTATTCTTTCTTAAGTATGTGGGGGTGGGGATATCATATGAATACCAATGTGGGTCTGCCTTTGGTAAAATGCTTGTTCCTTAGTGTGTTGAATTTGAACTGGGGTGAAGTCTGAGTAACTCCATGTGTGCTTAAAATGTACAATTTGCCTGATGATAAATGGAGTGTCGTCTTTTTTAAGGGTAAATTATCAATTTTACTTGCTTTACTGTCACTATGTTGAGTGTGTGTGTTTTGAATCTGAGTGTTCTGCCAATTTTCTATATCTGGGAGGAATTTAATTGCCAAGCATCAATAAACGAACCATCGGTCAGGCCTAGTGAAATGCCAGATGAAACACAGGCCAGGGCACAAGGCTTTAGGCCACTGTCCCAGACCTGCATTACACCGGCGTTCTGCGAGTCTAGACCAGAGAAACGTTGGAGTCTCGCTGGATAACCCTGGAAGTCCCAGTGTTCTGCTTTAGCCAGCAGACAATAGGCTGTTCGCGGACCCCCATCTGCATTTCTCTAGTGTTTCGCTAGCACTGCTAGTGCTGTGCATCTTAGAAATTCCACTTGTTTGTAATCCAATTGTTCTAATTCCTTTCCATAATTTAGAACATATGTTAGTTTGTACTGTCTTTGTTTTATTATATTTTCTCCTACATAAAAATACAAAAAGAAAGTATGGTTGTTTGGCACTAACATGGTTTTCGTTGAATATGACTTCATGCAGGAACCCAAGCAAGGGCAAGGTCCCATCCTCTTCTTCCACCAAACGAAAGGGAAAAGCCAAGGCATCTGCAGAACCTACCAACTCCCGTGAGGCCATCATATTTTGTGTGCCCGACATGAAGGGCCATTACGCTATTTGGAAGAGCCACGCAATCATTGTTTAGAAGTTGTTTGACTTGGTGGGGTTGTGAGGTGACCTCCCCAATATCACTACTCAATTCTATGACTACCAATGGCATGCTTTCACCAATCCACTGCCTGAATACTGCCCCAGCCTCGTCTTGGAATTTTATGCCTCTTACCAAGCCATGTAAGAGAGTATGCATCATAAGGAAAGGTGGACAAATTTCCCTGCCTGCCTTCAGTTAAGGTGCAAGGTCTGGAGGTTGACATCACTACAATGGACAAAAATTCTCTTTTTAGGGAGGAGGGGATTGACTCCGACTCAGAATATACTGCCCGAATTGCTGATAAGGAGAACCAGTTCAGCTAGATAGCTCCGGTTATTTCTGCAGACACGCCATTCTAGGCCACCACGGGCGGTGATATTTCTCTCCATAATCTTAAGTTTGAGGGAAAGCTGTGGTTGGACTTTATCTGTGATCACATCATACCTTCTAAGAATGAGTAACGGGTCAATTTAGAGGCAACTATCCTTATAACCTGCATTATGAAAGGGGTCCCCATATATTTGGAGGAAATTGTGGTTGTGCAAATGAAGAGAAAAGCGAGGCAAGCTGACACCTCAATGCTATATGCGGTGCTCATATCCCAGCTATGCCTACAAGCTGGAGTTCCACAATTTCTAGATAAATCCCCAAGTTCTGCCACCGGTGTTATTACATTGGATTTCAAATGGGTTACGAATGCTCCTACTTTGATATCCCGGATGGATCCTTCTCCCATGGTTCTAAGAAAACCCCACTAGCTTCCAATATTAATATGCCACACCCAGAGACATCGAGACAAGCTTCAGGCGAACCCCCTCCAAGGAGAGCCTCTCCCCTTCCAATATCCTCCCAACCGAATAGTCTCCACAGGCTTGTGGAGATGAAAAACTGTCATGAGACCTAGCTTTAGAAGTTGGCTAAAAGTCTCCCTGCCCTCATTTCCAAAATGTTGAAGAAGGAGATGAAGTCCATGTATGAGAGTTTGACCAAGCTGTGAAAACGGGTCATGGAGGGGGCTATGAGTTCTTTCAAGACTAAAGTAAGGGAGTGGAAAAGTTGGACATCCATTGACATGCCCAACATGGGCTCCCTTAATGCAGCAATGGCTGCCCCTTCTATGGTTTGAGGCCCCATTGATGACCTATTCGAGGGCTTGAGGGACGAGGCAGAGGATCTGGGCAATGAAAGCCAAGATGGAAATGATGATGAGGATGAGGATGAGTGACTGACACAGGGAGTTCACTCCCTATTTGTTTTGCATATTTACATTGGGGACAATGTAGCATTTGAGTTGGGGGTGGGGTGAGTGTTCCTTTGTGGGTGGTCATTTATTTTGTTTATGATTTGATGTGGCCCTGTTTTTGATTTGTGAGTATTTTTGAGACTTTTTTTGGGCTTATTTTATCTATGATTGATGATTGCCCTTGCCGAGCTATTTTTTTGTTAAAGTTATGAATGAATGAAGTAAAAAATTATTTTTTTGTTAGTGCCAATGAATGGGTCTTTGTTCTTATTGCCTAAAGTTATGACCGAAGTTTGATTTTCACCTTCGTAAATAGAAGATAGTCATGTCTTTCTTTGAGTCTTTTATGGAAATATTTTTGAGAGGTACCACTAAAAATTCTTGTGTGGCATGAAAAATTTAGTTGGAAGAATAAATGGGCATTTGAAGTGGGAACTGTAGCACTCTCTTGTCATACATTGCATATTCTTTGTTTGGCTTGTGAATTTGCATGCTCCATTGTCTTGAATCAAAATCTTATGATAATAATGACTTGTGTGAACTCTTTGAATGTTATTCCTTGTGTGGTAAGGTTATTTGAATGAATGTCATGCATCTTTTCTTGTCTAGAACTTACCCTAAGCGTGACTCAAGGTGAAATCCTTGATGTAGCTGCACTTAGAAAATGGTTTTAAGCTTTTTTTTATTAGTCACTTCACCCAAAATGACCTTCGAAAATGTATTCCCTTGCTAGCCAATGTTGATCCTTTGGATTATTTATTCTTGGAAACAGTATTACAAGCCAATGTCCCTTTTTATTCCTCTTCTTTTGCACCCATCCTCCCTAATTGCTAGTGATAAATGAATGGAATAATGGGGTCTTGAAGCCTAAGACTTAGGGAGAGATAAGGAAGTCAATGAAAAAGAGGCCAAATCCTAATTAGTGTAAATCTATAGATTTCTCCTCAAATTATAGTTGATTGCTCATAGATTCAAATATGGGTATTGTTTGCTTACTTAGTTTTATATTGAAAAAGAGGAATTAAGTAACGGGGGAGAACAAAATAATGGGTTGGGATTTGATTATGCGGGGTTGGGCTAGAAATAGCACAAACCCATGGGCATAATCCCATTAAAGTTTGATGGCTAGAAATAGCTCAACCCCTAACCCAAACCATATTGGAATAGTTGAATTACACCTTGAGGTTCGAAAGAACTTGAGGAAAAAGTGCCCAAATGGTTGAAAAACATTGGGCATCATATTTTTCAGGGTTATTTACACATATTAGTAATATCTCAATTGTCTAGTAAATCCGAATTTGATTGGCATCCCATCTACATCACATATCTAGCCTTTGCTCATTGTTGTTTCTCAATTTTGGTTATCTTCTTCTCTTGATTAGCTGAGTATAGATTCAATAGTATTATTGCATTCACTCCCGCAAAATTTTCACTTACTTGTCTCATACACTGATGCAAATTAATTCAAGTTAATATACAACTATTGCGTGATCATTTTACATTTCTCATGGGATTCGACTCCGAAACCCATCGGGTTATTTGTTTTGATACAATGACCGTTTACACTTTTTTATAGAGAAGCGTGTAGTTTGGACGTTATTCCAAACTTATAGTTCTTTTACAATTATGAGAGGCTTAAACCTCTACAACTAGGGTTGTGGAAACCATGGTGAATTAACAAACTAAGGTTGCACCAAGTGATTCTAAACCAATGCTAAACACCTGTATTATATTCTCTTAATCTTTAATGTTTCTTTACGGAGCGCAAAGTTAGGACTTGATCGCATTCTTTACTAGCTTTTTTATACCCGGAAAGCCCATAGATTAGACCCAGGAGTTGCAACAGAAAAAAATTTAAAATTGGCGTTAGGGCACAAAAGGGGTCGTGAGGTGACCCATGGGAGCAATCCATGAGTTGTTATGTGACTCATGGTAAGGCTAAGAAGGTGAGTTGAAATTTGGGAATTTGGATCCCCATGGACGTGACCAAAAGTCGTGGTCAGGACCCATGACTCGTTAGGTTAGTCATGGGAAATGGTGATTGAGAAAGGAAAAGAAGAAGGCAGTGTACCTAGCGGAAGGTCCTCATGAGTCATGGTCAGCCACCACGATTCATGGGGAGGGTCGTGAAAAACATTATGAAGTAAAATAAAAATCACAAGCAGTGTATGTGACGAGTGGTGACATTGAGTCATGGTCACCAGTAATGAATCGTGTAGTCACCCTTGACGAGCCCAGATGACTTGATAAGCAGTGTACCTGACGGACGACGCCACGAGTCGTGACCAATGATGACGAGTCGTCATGTCCCTCGTGGGGACTGACTGGCAGTTATTTTCTGCGAATTTAGTAAGGGATTTTCCATAATTCCTGAGATCCTAAGGCCTATACTACATCATTTTGATTTATGAATGATGACTTTTAAGAGGCTTAAGTTCATTTTAGGCCATTTTATTTCATGCATGAAAAGATAGAAGATTAGAGGGGGTGATCAAGTTTGTTTTCTTCAAATTCTCTTCAATTCCTCTTGTCAATAAAAGAAGTGTAAGAATCAGCTACAATCAGGTATGTAGAGTTATGAATAGCTGAATTCTTTCACACCCATGCCCAATCCCTCTCCAAATCATGAATTTCCTATATCAAATCTATGGGGTTTTAACCCAATGCATGTAATTCTTAATTCTCTACATGGGTACGATCCAAATATATTTCTACTATTGAATTATGATTCATGAGAAAATTTTATATTATTTTCAATTAAAATCATGTTTCATGTTTTATGAATTAAAAAGCCCATTGATGAGAAGTTCATGAAAGACGAGATTTTGTGATGAATGTATGATTATGATGAGATATTATGATGAAATGCATGTTCTCAAGATACCCATGTATATAATCATGTTTTCAAGAATTTGAAAGTATTTGGAAATTCCCACATGTTCAAGTATGATTTATGATTTCTCGAACTAAGCTTACCAGATGGTTTTGGAGCGAAGACTCCCAATTATCTTTTAGCTTGGGGTATGGTTTGAGTTAAAGCTTCTCATAT
Organism: Datura stramonium; assembly: GCA_018107945.1. Classification (NCBI taxonomy): domain Eukaryota; kingdom Viridiplantae; phylum Streptophyta; class Magnoliopsida; order Solanales; family Solanaceae; genus Datura; species Datura stramonium. The sequence continues at coordinate 46,507 of JACEIK010003460.1, read as the reverse complement.
GCATAATTTTAGATTTGAGATGTAATTGATTATTGAGCTTCGTTAATAGATGATGTTGAGCTTTGTTGAAAAATAATGGAGAGCATATGCATGTTTTTGGGAGTAGTGTCTAGCACCGAGTAGGCTAAGGGTTAATCACCCTATGCCTCAGAACTATGCACCAACGTAGGTTTATTCTTACATATATATATATATATATATATTACTTCATGACCTCCCTTGTGAGCTATCCCCTGTCCTATTGGGCCACGAGCTTGATGTCGATATCATGGTATCATCTTTAGCCCTCGCAAGGCTTTGGACAGCTCTACCCACTTGAGTGTGATAGTTGGGGCCACATAAACTCTACCGTGGTATGTCGGTTAAAAGACGAATCTCCCATTGATCCTCATGATTTCCGTTATGAATATTCTTCATTCATAAGATTTATATATCTATATATATTCTAAAGCAGGTTTGACTAAATGTTCAGTTTTACTCATGACTATTAGATTTCAGCTTTGAGTTAATCGATTCAGTTATGATGCTATTTTATGTTATGATGAAATCATGATTTCAGAAAGAATGCATACAAGCCCTACTCTTAGATTCTTATTGTTTATGTTTTACATTATGCATGTCTTTAAAGATTTTACTTATTTTAAGCGATTTTAGTTACCTTGCATACTTGGTACATTCCACGTACTAACTGCATACTCTATGTTGTATATTTTCATGACACAGGACCCGACACTCAGACTCGGCCCCGTTTATAGCCAGTCCTCGGAGTTAGAATCTTACACTAGTTGGTGAGTCCTCATCTCCTGAGGACCATGCTTATCACGATTTCTCTATGTATTTTAAGTTTTTAGCTTATTTGAGTTAGTTGGGGTCTTGTCCCATTAACTCATCATGTTTAGAGGACTTTTCAAACAAAAAGGATGTACTCAACATTAGATTATGTATTTTGATGTTATGTTTATTTCAGACTTCCTCTAAGATTATTATGTTGATTCTTCATTTCTAGTAACTGAGTTAGATGTATGTTCATGCCATGGGTCAATGGAGTCTCTCGGGGCTCCTTGTCCCTTGTTGTGATCCGGGCCTTCGTCTGGGTCGTGACAAACTTGATATCAGAGAAATAGGTTTGAAATGTCCTAGGGTGTCTAAAAGCCGTGTTGAGTAGTCTTTTTCATGGGTGTGAAGCATGCCACACTTATGAAGAAGAGGCTACGAGACATTTATAAAATGTTCCCTTCTTTCATGATCTATGTCGTGCGATGAAATGTCTCCCTATCCTTCTAATTCGTTCAATTCACTATTGCAGAATCATGGCTCCCTGAAGAGTAAATGGTAGAAGGAATGGGAATGGAGACGGGCATGAGGATGGCAACGGAAATGGGCACAAGCAGGCTCCACCAGTAAAGGAGAACCATGCACCAGAGCCGGTTGCCCGTACTGAATTAGGGCAGCTATTCATATGCTGGCGCAGGCCTTGAACGCTTAGATCAATCAACAGGAAGTTGCACATGTCTCACAAAATGGCAATGCGGTAGCGGCTCGAGTCAAGGACTTCTTGAGAATGAACCCGCTAGAGTTCCTCGGGTCAAAGGTAGATGAGGAAAAACATGAGTTAATTGATGATATTCTGAAGATCACCCAGGTCATAGGGATGATTCGGGTTGAATGTGCATATTTGGCCTCATACCAACTGAAATGGGTTGCACACATCTGGTTTCAACAATGGAAAGATAGTAGGGCCACATGAGCAAGTCCTGTCACTTGGGAGAAGTTCCATGTTGCATTCCTAGATCGGTTCTTCCCTCATGAGATGAGGGAGCTGAAAGTACCCAAGTTCGTGAATATTAAGCAAGCGAGAATGATGGTGCAGGAGTATGCCCTTTAGTTCACTCACCTATTGAAGTACGCCCCAGAGTTAGTCACTGATAAGAGGGCGCAGTGAGCAGATTTGTTCATGGTGTGGCGGGATATTTAGAAAAGGATTGCAGTACTTCTATGCTTCACTAGGATATGGATTTCCCTCAAATAGTCCTATACGCCCAGCCGATGAAGACGACGTACATGAGGGCGAGAGAGGCCAAGAGGGCAAGAACTGATAGTCATAGCTTCTCACAGCCGAGGTCAGGTGGTGGGAACCGTCAGCAGACCCACCAGAGATCTTCAGCCCCAGCATCTTCAGTATTAAGTGTACCATCCAGGCCTAGGCTTGATCAGAGGGGGCGAGCATCAGGATGTAGGGGTTAGAGCATCAAACTTGCAGATTTGAGTATTCCAGATTGCCGTAGATGTGGTTGGGGGCACACGGGCTAGTGCCTAGAAGGTACAGGTGCTTGTTTTGGGAGTGGGCAACCCGGACACATGCTCATAAATTGCCCAGCAGCGAGATAGGATCATGATGGGGGCAGAGGGCTAGTTTCTAGTTCAGCAGCCCCTCCCTCAAGCTCAGCACAAAAGGGGGCATCTACTAGCACAGGTGGTGGTTAGCGCCAAAACAAATTCTTTCCCGCCAGGAGTAGGACATCTCCTCAAATGTAGTCACTGGTACGTTATGAGTTTTCCATCTTGATGTTAATTCTTTGCTAGATCCGGGGGCTACCTTGTCTTTTGTGACACCTTATGTGGCCAATAGCTTTGGAGTCAGTCCCAAAGTCTTGTCAGAACCCTTCTCAGTATCTACCATAGTAGGTGATTCATTTGTAGCTAGACGAGTGTATAGAGGTTGCTCGGTCTAAGTACCATCAACTAAGAGTTCGGGAGAGAGATATCGCGAAGACTGCCTTCAAGACATGGTATGGTCATTATGAGTTTGTAGTTATGTCTTTTGGACTAACGAATTCTCCTGCAACTTTTATGGACTTGATGGATAGAGCGTTCAAGCCATACCTTGATATGTTCATGATTATGTTTATTGATGACATCTTGATATACTCACGGAGTGAGGAGGAGCATGCCGCTCATGTGAGAATTGTTCTTTAGATTCTCAAGGATCGCCAATTATACGCCAAATTCAGCAAGTTTGAGTTTTGGTTGAACTCAGTGGCGTTTTTGGGCCATGTGGTATCAAGCAAAGGCATAAAGGTGTACTCTTAGAAAATAGAAGCAGTGAAGAATTTTCATGACCCGAATGTACACTCGGATCATAGATACGGGACAAGGAGCCCCGAGAGACCCCATGTCGACCCATGTCATGCGCATACATCTAATCCAATCACATGAGCGGATGATTTAACGTATAATAACGTAATCATAACATAGACAAAGGGAAAATTAGTAAAGACTTATACAATATGGTTGAATACAACTTGCAGTATGATAAGCCTGTAAACACGAAGGACGGATTGATGGGACAACTCCCCAACTAATCCAACATCCAGAAACTGAACGAACGACATAAAGTATGAACATACAACCCTCGAAACATAATGACTCACCAAGAGCGCTGAGAGAAATCTGAAACTATCTACGGGTGAGGATTAGCTTGAGAACTGGGACCTGTATCACGAAATGATACAACATAGAAGGTATGCGATCAATACGTGGAATGTACTGAGTATTCAAGGTAAGTAAAGCGGACATTTTGATCATACATAAAGTTCATAAATGATCATAAGAGTAGGACATCATAAATGATCAAATAGATTACCGTCAACTGAACAAGGTCACAGTTAAGAATAGGTACCCTTTTCCCAGAAATGACTATCTATTCGACCAATTTCAGGGAGCCAGATGTTTTTCCAAGATCGACCTCAGGTTGGGGTACCATCAATTAAGGGTTACAGAGAGTGATATACTGAAAACAATATTCAAAACTCGGTATGGTCACTATGAGTTTGTGGTGATGTCCTTTGGGTTAACAAACACCCCAGCAGCCTTCATGGACCTAATGAACAGGGTTTTCAAGCCGTAGCAAGATATGTTCGTCATCATATTTATCGACGATATTCTGGTGTACTCCAGAAATGAGGAAGAGCATGCCAATCATCTAAGGATAGCATTACAGAGCCTCCAAGATTGCCAGCTATTTTCCAAATTCAACAAGTGTGAATTCTAGTTAAAGTATGTGTCATTTTTGGGTCATGTGGTAACAGGCGAAGGGATACAAGTAGATCCTCATAAAATTACAGTAGTAAAGGATTGGCCCAGACGTACCTCTCCTACCCGTGGTCTATCATACACTAGCATTCTAAGTAAACATACAAAATGGAAGTTTTAAATAACAGATTTATCGGTTTAAGAAAATGTGAAGACAGAAAGTAGAGAAAGAAATAATATATCTGAAATTCAATTCTGAAAGACAAGTCTGGCCTAAAAGCCAACTACTAAGGAGTTGCTTGGACAGGTACCCATCTAATTCTAAGTCTAAACAAAACCATATCCTGCTGAAGTAAATAAACAAAGCCCTCCAATGAGGAGGACTCACACTCTGATCTGTTGAAATGGAATGCTCTAAAACTGAAGTAACTATCTGTGTTGAATCTAAGAACCTGAAGCTGTATCATGAATTGATACAACATGAAAAGCATGTGTCAGTACTTTGAATGTACTAAGTAAGTGGGAGAAACATACTGAATATAATGTCTGAACTAAAATGACATGCCATGACCAAAAGGTAAGCTGAACTGAACTACTAATATAATCTGAAAAGGTCAAGAAGACCCTGTTTGATGGTCAAGGACATGCCCTGAGTCTAAAACACTAAATTTGAGATACTGTACTAAACTAGGTTGCCTATTTTGATGTTGTACTGGACTGACTAGTGGGAGAGTCTATAACCGACATATAACCACGTGAGCTAGACGTGGAGTCCGATTTATACACCCCACCGGTAGGACCCAATATACCTTGTCAGGGTATAAAGGCATGAACTGGTGATCACAAAAAAATATTTGGGGCCAATCAGACCAAGTAATACTGTAACCTATGCTGGCAATATAGTTCTGGGAACCTGAGTGCGCTGGAACACCGGCCCGCTCGATGCTAAGTTCTACTCCCACTGAAAAACCTAAACTGAACTACTAAGCTAATAGCTCAAAACTGGGGCCCAAGACTAGGCAGGAAAGAATAACTGCATGTATCTTGAGAGCTTTATCGGACCAGATTTTGCAACTGGGTTCTAAGATTGGTCAGAGCTGCTTGTCTAGAAGCGTCGTAACCGTCTACAAAACAACTAATAACTGAACTGGGTCTTGGGGCTTGTCAGAGCTTTAAGTGAATGTCATGATCGCCTAATGGACCAAATAACTGAAATCTGAATCTGATTCTGAAAACTGGGAGGCACCACTGACACCTTGAAAATAAACTAGACTCAAACTGATCAGTTGACATTTTCTAGACAACACTGAGGTTGCCAAAATCTGACTGAAGCTAGACTGATATGATTCTGACTGAGACTACACTGATAGAGTTCTGGGTTCTAACTGACTAAATTACTAAGCAGCTAATAGAGAATTTCATTCAACGTACTAAAGTCATTCTGATTCATGGGATAGTTACCCAATACATACACAACACAAGAAAATTCTAGGAATTCAACCCAAAGTATTTTTCATTCACTTGAGGGAATTTAACAAGTAAAATCATTACTCAAAACTTAGGGCTCAAATTCACCTTTGTCATAATACTGACAATTTGATAACGAGTATTTTAACAGTAAGTATCAACATCGTTTTGAGTGAAATCAACGAAAAATAAACATGAATGCTTCTCATATTCGAAAGCTCGGGGCTTAGAATTGATGAAAGAAATTGAGGGCTTTGGGGATGCAAGGGAAGGACAATCCCCTTGCTAAAACCCTACATAAGAATTCCCTGAAGAAGAGGACCTGGACTGCTGTCATGACTGAAAAAACCCTAAGTTTGCTAGAGAGTTTCTTGGGAGAACCATCGATGAAATTCTTAGTGTAGGTGTGAGAATGAGGGGAGAAAACCGCTCAAACCCTCTAATAGTTCTGAATTTAGGTTCAAAACGACGTAGTTTAGGGACTGAGTAGATAGGAGAATACTAAAATAACCCTGGTAAAATTCTGAAAACTGGTTGATGGGGTCCCAACGGGTCACTCAACGAGTCGTTAGTTGGGACCATGACTCGTTGGGACCTCTCCTTAGGTCTACTGCCCGAATTCATTGAAGTCACCACGAGGGGCTTAAAGAGTCGTGGTCACTATTCGTGGACCACACTGTCTTATTATAGGGATTTAATGCCAGTCTTGTAACGGGTGACTTAATGAGTCGTCTGCACTGATAACGACATGTTTCACCCACTCGTCAAGTACACTTGATGACTATATAAACTACAAACTAGATCCTGCCCACGAGTGACCTAACGGGTCATGGTCAGTGACCACGACTCGTGAGGTCCCTCATTAGGTACACTGCCCCCCCTTCATTTGAAATTTCCAGCCTCCTCATCACGGTTCACCTAACGAATCATGGGGTCACCTAACGAGTCGTTAGGTGGGCCGTTCTACAACATTTTTGTGGTTTCCGAGATTTATTAATTAATTCTCGAATTTTGATTTTCAGCTTCCGGGGCATTACAATCTCTCCCCCTTGGAAACATTCGTCCTCGAATGTTAGAAAACTCATAGAAACTAGAAAAATAACAATCAAAGCATTCAAATACTCCTCATTCAACTTCAAAACGACTGTCGTGACTACCTTCATTTCAACGAACATAACTAAACTAAATTCTTACTTATCATAAACACAACCAAAATCAGAAAGAAAATCTAGTTACATGAACTGAATTCAAAAAGTAGTTTAGGTCTTAAAACAAAATTCACATATCAAATAACAATAGAGTCGGTAGAGAACAAGTGAGTGTATTTGGTCCTCATATTTTCTTCGGCCTCCCACATAGCTCCTTCAACTTGTTGATTCCTCCATAAGACCTTGACTGAAGCTATTTCCTTATTCCTAAATCTACGAACCTAATAGTCTAGGATTTTGACTGGTACCTCCTCATAGATGAGGCTATCCTTGACTTCCACATTATCCAATGGAACCACGGAGGTTGGATCTCCGATACACTTTTTCAAAAGTGATACATGGAAAACTGGATGTGGAGATGCTAGTTTTGAAGGTAACTCTAGCTTATAGGCTACCTTGACAATACGCCTCAAAATTCTATAAGGTCCTACACACCTTGGACTGAACATCCCCTTCTTTCCAAACCTCATCACCCGTTTCATGGGTGGAATTTTCAAGTACACCCAATCATTAATAGCAAACTCCAACTCTCTTCTCCGCACATCGGCATAAGATTTCTGGCGGCTCTGAGCTATTTTTAACCTTTTTCGGATGAGCTGAACTTTCTACATTGCCTCATGAACTGATTCTAGCCCTATCAAAGTAGCATCACCGACTTCAAACCATCATATATGAGATCTACACCTCCTACCATACAATGGCTCAAACGGGGCCATCTGAATGCTGGAATGGTAGCTGTTGTTAGATGAAAATTCGATAAGAGGAATATGGTCATCCTAATTATCATTAAAATCGATCACGCACGCTCTTAGCATATCCTATACAGTCTGAATAGTCTGCTCAGCTTGCCCATCTGTCTGCTGGTGAAAAGTTGTACTGAACTTGACCTGAGTGTCAAGTCCCTTCTGAAAAGACTTCCAGAAATGGGAGTTGAACTGGGTACCCCTTTCTGAAATAATAGCCAATGGCACCCCATGAAGTCTAACCAGCACCCGAATATAAAGTTTAGCATAATCCTCAGCTGAATTTGAGGTTTTGACTGGGAGAAAATGTGTTGACTTAGTTATTTAGTCTACTATTACCCATATTGAGTTATGTTATCGATGAGTTCGAGGTAGACCCGTAATGAAGTACATATTTACTTCTTCCCACTTCCAGGTGGGTATGCTGATATCCTGGGTCATACTTCCTAGTCTCTGGTGTTCTACCTTGATCTGGTGGTAGTTCGGGCACTTAGCCACAAATTTGGCAATGTCTCTTTTCATGCCGTTCCACCAGTAAATATCCCTCAAGTCACGGTACATTTTAGTAGCACCAAGGTGAATGGAATACCTTAAGCTGTGCTCCTCAGCCAAAATCTGTTGTCTTAACTCACCAACATCTGTCACGCACAATCTGCCCTGGTAACGAAGCACCCCATCTCCCCCTTGGGAGAAAGCCTCAACCTCCTTTCTGAGGACTGCTTTTTCAAGTTTAAGTAGAACTGGATCTTCATCTTGTCTGGAATTAACTTCTACTACCAAGGATGAATCTGTCCCGCTTTGCTTTACCATGCCACCTTCAGCTGAATCCACCAACTGCATCCCTAACCGGGCTAGCCTGTGAACTTCTTTCCCTAGCTCCCTCTTTCCTTCCTCAATGTGAGCTACACTTCCCATAGACTGCTTTCTTAGGGCATCAGCCACCACATTGGCCTTACCCGGGTGATACAACACACTCATGTCATAATCCTTTAGCAGTTCCAACCATTGTCTCTAGCACAGATTTAGGTCTTTTTGACTGAACACATACTGAAGGCTCTTGTGATCTGTTAACACGTCCATGTGAGCTCCATACAAGTTTTGTCTCCATATTTTTAATGCGAAAACCGTTGTTGCCAACTCCAAGTCATGAGTTTGATAATTCTTCTCATGAAGTTTGAGTTCCCTAAAGGCATAGGCTATCACTTTGCCCCACTGCATCAGAATGCAACCAAGTCCAACACTGGAGGCGTCACAATATACTACAAACCCATTTGTTCCTTCTGGTAGGATCAAAACTGGAGCGGTAGTGAGTCGAGTCTTCAACTCCTGAAAACTCTTCTCACACTCATCCGACCACTGAAATTTTACCTTCTTCTGGGTTAACATGGTCAGAGGGGATTCTATGGAGGAGAACCCTTCAACGAACCATCGATAATAACCTGCTAAGCCCAAGAAACTCTTGATCTCGGTAGGAGAGGTACGTCTGGGCCAATCCTTTACTGTTGTAATTTTATGAGAATCTGCTTGTATCCCTTCCCCTATTACCACATGACCCAAGAATTACACAGACTTTAACTAGAATTCACACTTGTTGAATCTGGAAAATAGCTGGCAATCTTGGAGGGTCTGTAATGCTAACCTTAGATGATTGGCATGCTCTTCCTCATTTCTGGAGTACACCAGAATATCATCGATAAATATGATGACGAACATATCTTGCTACGGCTTGAAAACCCTATTCATTAGGTCCATGAAGGCTGCTGGGGTGTTTGTTAACCCAAAGGACATCACCACAAACTCATAGTGACCATACCGAGTTTTGAATGTTGTTTTCAGTATATCACTCTCTCTAACCCTTAATTGATGGTACCCCGACCTGAGGTCGATCTTGGAAAAACAACTGGCTCCCTGAAATTGGTCGAATAGATAGTCAATTTTGGTAAAAGGGTACTTGTTCTTAACTGTGAACTTGTTCAGTTGTCGGAGAAAACCACTCAAACCCTCGAATAGTTTTGAATTTAGGTTCAAAATGATAAAGTTTAGGGACTAAGTAGATTACTAAAATAACCCTGGTTAAATTCTTAAAACTGGTTGATGGAGTCCCAACGGGTCACTCAACGAGTCGTTAGTTGGTACCACGACTCATTGGGACCTCGCGTTAGGTCTATTGCCCAGATTCACTGAAATCACCACGAGGGACTCAACGAGTCGTGGTCACTAACCACGACTCGTGGTCACTATTCATGGACCACACTTTCTCATTATAGGGATTTAATGCCAGTCTTGTAACGGGTGACTTAATGAGTCTCTGCACTGCTAATGAGACAATGCACCCACTCGTCAAGTACACTGGATGACTATATATAATACAAACTAGATCCTGCCCACGAGTGACCTAACGGGTCGTGGTCAGTGACCATGACTCCTGAGGTCTCTCATTGGGTACACTGCCCCGCTCCTTTGAAATCTCCAGCCTCCTCCTCATGGCTCACCTAACGAATCATGGGGTCACCTAACTAGTCATTAGGTGGGTTGTTCTGCAACATTTCTACAGTTTCCCAGATTTTCTAATTGCAGTTACGAATATTTATTTTGAGCTTCCAGGGCATTACAATAATGAATGTTCAGTTTCTTTTTGAAATGTATAAAAATAGGGTACAGATCTTCTCCTCTTTTTCTGTGCTTGATGTTTTTACCCCTTGCTGGCGAACGTCACTTGGGATTCACTAGTAGTTCACCGATGCATGTCCACGAGCCACTGGTCAGTCAATGCGGAAGGACAGTAAGATCATGAGTTCTTCAGTGTTCGCTGGTGCTGATCCACAGACCGCTAATCGGTCATAACGGATGGCTAGTAAGTTCTTGATCACTTCGGCATTGGTAAGAGCAATTTTCCAGTGCTTATCCATTGTTTGTAGGTTTCCATTGTTCCTCAGCATAGTGACAACCGCGATCAATCGAGATTTCTCCGGTGTCCTCCGATGGAGCACCGGTCCTTAACTTTATTTTCATGTTTTTTTGGTCAATTTCATGTTTTTCTCCATTCATGTTAAGTACTTGTAAAGATCAAGGAGAAAGGGCATAAAATCCACCTAAATGACCTGAAAACTAAGCAAAAACTCATGTTTAAGAGTGTAGTAAGTTGGTAAATTATCGACTCATAAATATCCATCTAAGACCCACACCAGCCGTGGTAAACTCCAGAATAATTGACTCTCTGATGAGCCCGCAAGTGCACGGGTCATGCAAGTAATATAGTGGCTCTTTTTAAGAACTGGAATGTCGAACCCACAGGGACTGGACCCATTCCTCTAACTACCCATTTCTAG
>JACEIK010003460.1:12097-28371 GCA_018107945.1 Datura stramonium | reverse complement strand
AAGTCATCAAAAACCTACAAAACAAAGGCTAATCATGTTGGTTAGCACATATCTTCACTTTTATATAAAATCACATGAAAATGTATTAAATAGCTTAGACGACACGACTAATTTAAGCTATAAAGCGTATCACAGGCCCTATATTATTTCCCGTGATCACTCTCAACGTATGACTAGAAATCACGAGTCGTGGGATGAAGGTGCGAGTTGTACCAAGTCACTGGTGAAAGTAAACAGAGGAAGGTACAAGTCTTACCAGATTCCAACACTTAACCAATATCAGAAGAAGCCAACCGATGTATAAGTGAAGGTATGACCTGTACAATCATGCTACGGGTCGTAGGTGAAGTCGGTGGCAATTTTAGCAGTTTTTCTGTTAATTTAGAAAAAGTTTCTAATTATTTGTGTAAATACTTTTTAAGGTTATTTTTGTAAAAGAGATTCAGATTTGGACAGAGATAATTAGAAAGACCGATTGTAGAGAGTTTTGAGTATTGGAGAACAACTTTTGGGATTTTCTTGAGTTGATTTTTCCATTTTTCTTGACTTGTTCTTCATTAATTCTTGCAATAATCAAGTGGGTTTTCTTCCAATCATCGTTGTATGTTCTAAATTATGTGTTTGTCTATGAATACTTGTAATTCTCTTACAATCCTGAGAGGCTAAAACCTCCACAACTAGGATTGTGGGAACCATGGTGAATTGACATACTAGGGTTGCACAAAGTGATTCTAAACTAATGCTAAATACTTATGTTGTATTCTTTTCATTATTAATGTTTCTTAACATAGCGCAACGATAGGACTTGCCCAAATTCTTTGCTTTCTTGAACCTAGAGAAGTATAGATTAGGAAAAGAGAATTAAAATAAAGCCTTGACCTTTATAGGTCATTGTATGACTTGAGCTGTGGTCACAAGATAGTTAATTTGGGAAAAATCTATAATGGGTGAAGTGAAACCACTCATGAAACCTAACTCGGTGATTGAGTATAGTCATCCAATAGGGACGAACAAGTTGTTTGGATGAACCCTAGTTATTAGTTTTTCTAGTAAGCATTGGGATAGATTATAAGTATAAACCTGAAGTAGTTATGAATCAATGGGGAACATTTACCCTAGTTATTCACCTAATCTTGATAACAACAATCGATTCTCAACATTGTCATATAATTGCTTTTACAAAACCCCCTTTTGGAGATAACACACTTAAAAGCTTAAATACTAGCGTTATTCTATGTCTTGACCGTATTCCCTGTGGGATCAACCCCAATCTTTGTGTGGTTATATATTGACAATGTCCACATCATACTTTCACAAGAGTCTGATTTGAGAATTATCAATCATAACCATAGTTCTTCAATATCATAAGGTTTTTGAATTCATACGTCATCATGTCATATTCATTTTGCATAAAAATCATTAAAACCTCTCTTTTAAAGGGAAAATCATAATTCATAAGGTTTGCCTTTTTTCAACAAAGGGATTCATAGGTCTCATGGAAATCAAGGATAATTATAATACATTTATAGTAACTCAAAGAGTTTGGAAAATCCTTTATTATGGACATAACGTTCTTGACTTTAACCCTAACAATTCAAGAAGAAGGGTTTTAATGTGGAAATTTCATGATGCATATTGTGGGGAATGAGACTTAATTGCACTTGAGATAGCCTTCCGTACCTTATCTTTGACCTTACAACTATCACCATGGTGAAACAATCCTTTTATAACGCCAATCTAAAATAATTATATAGATAAGAACTACAATCAATAGCTTAACAACAAAATTCAAGTCATAGAAGCATTACATCGAACACCCGGGGGGCATAGTTTAAGCCTCTTATGGGTGGGGTATCCTAAAACCCGACTCTTTATGCGGATCCTTAATAACTTGCATAACCATTAAAAGCACAACCAAAACAACCACATCCATACTAAACACCAAAACGGTCCAATAAATCCTAACCCAAGGTCACCATATGAACTCATAGCTTCCTAACACCGCCCGATAAGTCATGACCTTAGAACATCCTTAAGGAGTGGAAAACAATAATCATATAAGGTTTTAGGAGATTTAATTACCTCGGAGGAAGGAGGAGTGCTCAAGATTCAAAGCTTTGAAACCCAAAAGTTATTCCTGACCTAGCTAAATGAGAGAGAGGATTTTCTATCAAAATCTTGAGAAGTTCATGGTTTGGTGTTGTAACATCATTGGAGATATTTCTCCGAACTCAGAAGGGTTTTGGAGAGCTTTTGGGGATGTTGGTGTCGAGTTGGGGGTGAATAAATAAGGAAGTGAATCCAAAATTACATTTTTAATTAGGGGCTGAAATCACATTGTGCGAAAAACTTTGGCATTCCACGGCCAAAATTTGCAATCCACAGGCCGAAATATCAAGCCACAGGCTGCATCTTGGTCTGAGTTTGGCCCCTCCATTGACCCATCACTATTTAGTGATCTGTGGACAAAATTTTTGATCTGCAGGCTGCTTCTTTGTCCGCATTTGGCCCCTCCACTAACCAGTAATTGTTTAGTAATCCGCGACAAAAATTTGTAATTTGCATAACTTACTTTCAAAGTGCAGGCCGCATCATTGTAAGACCCCAAAAGTTTCTAAGATCTAACCCTAGCTTCAAGCAAGAAACTAGCAAAAAAGTAGAAATTTTTCCAGAGGACAACTCAAGGAGCTAGTTGTTGTGAGGAACGACGATCCGTTATATGCCTCATTGTAAACCAGTAGTCCAGACATCCTAGGACCAGGAAGTGAAGTAATGAATTGTTAAAAATGTAACAAATCATCCTGATAGAGCATTAAGTGGAGTTTAGAAAGGCTCAAAAATTGGTTCAGTAGCAACGGAAGGATGTAATAGCTCATGGTATGTGATGACGGGTCGTCCTATCTAGTCATTGGTTTATGAATCAGAAAGTAAAAAATTATCTCCATAAGTAACAGATGGATCGGACGAGTCATTAAGTTAGATAATGACTCATTGTGTGGGCCGTTGTGGTTGATGGACAGAGTTTTAAAGCGAATTTCTAGGGGTATTTTAGTAAAATCCTATGTTTCTAACTCTTAGGTGATGTCATTTTGAGACACCTAAGTGATGAAATGAATGGGTTTTCCTAGACTAATCTCTCATTCTACTCTAAAACATCTGTAAGTCATCCTCTCCCTTCTCCTCTCAAGGCTCAAGAACTAGGGTTCCTCCAAGGTGCAGCAAGCTTCAAGTTGTTTTAAGGGATTCTTAAAACAAAGTGTGTGGGACTTCAACAGGGGTATTCTTTCATCCTTGTATCCCAATTTATGTCCAGAACCTTAGCGAATTTGATTCCCTATAAATTCATGTCTTAGGGTTTTGATTCGACGTATGAATTCTCTTATGTTAGCCATGTCTTTCAAGCTTCTTATGATAAATAGATTTTTTTGTTCATGATTACCCTCTCAAGTTCATAATTTATGTCCATGATATGATAGTAGCATGATTTCTAAGTCTCATCCATGAATTAACATTATTTTTGAAAATTTGGTATGTTTGAAATATATGATTTTTACATGATTTTAGCACATATGATTTACACTATGATTTGAGTCTATGATTTTCATGAATTTACTATGATCAGCATGTTTATGGATTTTTAGATTCTCAGGACTCTTTCTTGTTAGAAAGTAATCCTAACTAGTCTTAGAACATCTGTTTTGAGCCCTTAGTATTAGCATGTTCATGGTCGTTTAGGCTTTCGGGATCCTTGTTAGATAAAAGTGGTTCAGAATAATAATAGGACATTAGCTTCAGATAATCATTTTATATATCTCCTTATTTTTAGTTTGGAGTAGTATTTAGCACAGAGGAGGCTGGGGTTCCAGTGCACCCAGGTCTCAAAACTACATGCCTCCGTGGGATAAGGGATCCTCGGTAGTAGAGAATGTTTCCCTTAGCTCGAATAATGTGGGATCCTCGCTAGTAAGAGTGTTTCCCTTGCCTTAATGGGCATATGCAGGGGTCTTCGTTAGTTAATATTGTCTCCCTGAGTTCAAGGATGATATCATGCCAGTCATGGTTCTTACCCTTGGCAAGGTATGAACACTCTCCTAGCCAGGGTTATAGGTTGGGCTCTATGAGGCTCACATTGGAGTTTTTTCAGTTAATAGGATCTTCCACAGTACTTCAATACATTTTGGGTCAGTGATAGTTTTCAATTTATGTTTACAGAATCAATTTTTAGTACATGTACATGACTCTAAAAAGATAGTTTTACTAGTATTTCATTAAATGTTTTCAATTTAGCATGCCATGTCGGCATTCATATATCTTAGATAGGTCCATTATACTTTACCTTAGTTTATATATTCAGCCATATTTTATGCACAGTCTTTTCTTAGATTATAGCATTTTCTCAGATTTACTTATGTTTCCTATATACTCATTACATTTTGAGTATTGACTGCATACTTTATGTGTTATATCATTTTATGATATAGTTCTAGGTATTTAGACTCATCCCCAAAGATAGACATGCTCTAGACTCTATCAATTAGCAATGGTGAGTCCTCATCTTCCGAGGATGGGAGTTATGTTTTTTTATTTCAATGTTATTTTAGTTTTAGACTTTGGAGTTATCTAGGGACTTGTCCCAGCTGCTCATCATATTAATAGAGGCCTTCAGAAAGTGTAATGTAGTTTTAGCTTATGACTTAGTGTTTTTAACAAACTATGTCCTTACGCATAATTATTGGTTATTTTTTAGTTAGCTTCCGATTAGATATGCTTTATAGGTTGTTGTTATGTTAGAATTGTTTTATGCATGTGCCATGGGTTATCTTGGAGCCATCTGTGCTTTTGGGTCCCGTGTTTAACCCCGGGGTCTATGCTTAGGTCATGACAGTCTTAGTCTGAAGTTCGCAATAGTTTAACAATGCCTCAGTAAAATGCCCATAACATTTTACTTCGAACTTCGATTTATGATTTGTCGGATGTGTTGGAAACTTGATTTATGGAGATTTAATTTAATGGTAGAACACCCCAAGAAAACTTTGTAAATTGGGATATATGATCATTTAAAGTTGACTCTTATTCATAAACTTCACATACTCTTCATTCTTCTCTTTGTACATGTTTCTCTTCTCACATATGACCAACCTATGGCCCATACTTCCCACGTATGCTCAGTATGTGGTTGCTTGATGACTTGAAATAGCTCTCAAGTCCCATATCTCATTTATGGTGTCAGGTACGAGGTATTACAATATCTCCCCCTTGGGATCATTCGTCCTTGAGTTAAGATTATGGGCCCTAATAGATTCTCTAAGTCTGGAAGTTTCCCAAAATTTCAACAAAGTTTTCTTTGTAAACAAGGCTAACCCAAATTCTCAAAATGTGTCAGCTAACCAGAAACACTATCATAAGCGTCACGGGGCATTAAAAGTGCATTGACATGAAGAGATATTTAAGAATCATAAACATAGTCACTCTTTTCTTTGATAGGGCCGGGGTAAAGGGAATTTTCTCGGGACTTACCTTTCTCCTTGTTCATCAATATAACCATTATTATTGCTAGGAGTTTAATTACTTTTAAATAAAAGAAACCATAGTCACGAGTCATATGAGACATGTATATTTTAGCATGGATATAACATAACATGTGTTCACTTAGACATGGAGGACATAAAATTCATATGTAGGATTAGGATCATTACCTCCCGCATCTTCTTCTCGTTTAAGGAATAAGTGAGGGTATTTAGCCATCATGTCATTTTAACTTCCCATGTTGTCTCTTCAACATTTCGGTTTCTCTTTAGTACTTCCACATATGCTACTTATTTGTTCCTTAATTTAAGGACTTGGCGATCGAGAATTGCCATAAGAGTTTCTTCATAAGTTAGACTTTCTTTGACACATATGTTCTCAATAAGGACCACAAGGGATGGATCCTCAAATTATTTATTCAACATAGAGACATGGAGTACAGGATGCCCTGATGCCAGCTCTGTAGGCAATTCTAGCTCATAGGCTACCAACCTAATTCTTTGTAATATCTTATACGAACCAATATATCTGGGACTAAGCTTTCCCTTATTCCTAAAATGCATAATGCCTT
Organism: Datura stramonium; assembly: GCA_018107945.1. Classification (NCBI taxonomy): domain Eukaryota; kingdom Viridiplantae; phylum Streptophyta; class Magnoliopsida; order Solanales; family Solanaceae; genus Datura; species Datura stramonium. The sequence goes on along the minus strand of JACEIK010003460.1, from coordinate 22,274 downwards.
TAATAGGAAAAACTTTCAAGAATACCCAATCGTCAACATTAAATTCTAGATCTCTATGTCGCACATCCGAATAGGATTTCTTATAGCTTTGGGCAGTCCATAGCCGTTCATGAATCAGTTTGACCTTCTCCATATCCTGATGAGCCAAGTCTGGTCCCAATAGTTCTGCTTCATTTACTTCAAATCTAATCTTATTTATCTGAATAATAGTTAGCAAGTGATGTTTGATTCATTATTTGTACCAATCCCTATAAAAACGATATAAATACTATACTCTCTTTGACTAATGAAGCGCTTGAAATATATAATATGTTTTGCGCTTATAAGAAGCAAAGGATGGGCTCTAGATCTCTACATGATATTTCCATTACTCTCTTTTCTAAGTTATGTTAGAATTTTTAGATCTTCAAATAGTTTGTGGAGTTCCTACTTGAAAAATAAATATTGTAAAATAGTTATATTGAGTTATAGCACAAGATAAAGGGGGTTCTCATGGTTGAAGGAAAACGATCATAGTCAAAGAGAAGGTTGAGCATAAAATTTGGTGGTAGTTGAAGACAGAAAATTCAACTTTTTGATTTGAAGACTAGACCAAACAAGGTGTCTTATATTATGTGATTCAAGAATCTAGTTTAGAAGAGGAAGTGAAAGTTAAGGAGTATGTACTAGTAGGAAGATAGAATGTAGAGAAGCTAACAAAAGTTCTACTAGATAACATTGTTCAGCATATACTAAACTAAATTTTAGTTCCTACGGACAAAGAGGGGAATGATAAGGCCTGGTGGAAACTATAAAAGAATGGATATGTCTTGACCCGAGCATAGACCCCAAACAAAACTCGAGACCTAGAACTATGAATGGCTTCAAACTAACCCATGTAACATGCATAACATAAGCACAAGTATACAACTAAGAGAAAGTAAATCATGAGTAATAGCATAAGTGGGAAAATTCTAGGATATCATAACGTATAAACTATGATAACAAGTCAAAACGCTGAGCATCTACACATTATAGTCTGAAAAGCCTCTAAACATAAGATGAGATGAAGGGACTAGCCCCAACTAGATATACTAAGTCTGTAACTAAAATGACATAAGAAAAACATAAGCTAAAACTTCCATACTCGAATGATGAGGAATCACACCAAAACTGAGCTGAATCTGAGACAAGAGCGAATCTAGCAGCGGGGTTAAGACTGAACACCCAAACCTATATAATGAGATGATATAGTAAAAAGTGTATGTGATTAGTACTTTGAATGTACTATTTATGGAGGATAAGTAAAACATGATAGTAAGGACAACATGCTAAAAGTCATAATCGTGATATAGTCATAAAACATGAGCTTTTTATCACACACTAAAGTATAATTACCTAAGGATTTAGAAACAACATAATAAAGTTTAACATGTTTAAAATCATAAACTGATCAATAGGTCAAAAATAATATAAGTGGCATCATAGAATATGAACATGAAGAAACATGGAACATATGTGGAATAGTGAGAGATTCTTATAACAGACATACTCCAAGTGAGCATCTTGTATCCCAACCTGTACCCCGGTTGGGAGACTGTCCATACATTAACAAGGGTAAGAACCATGAAGGTGTAATATAACTCATGAGCCCAAGAGAGTAACAGAGACACTGTCAACTAATGAGGACCCCTTCTCCAAGGGAAAGGGAGACACTCTTTACTGGCGAAGACCCCTTATCCTACGGTGGCACGTAGTTTTGAGACGTGGGTGCGCTGAACGCTGGCCTACTCTGTGTTAAATACTACTCTCAAAATATACATAGTGCCCATAATCATACTTGCAACATGATAGGTTTTGCATGGCTAGTTAAAACATGTAGATTAATAAACTAAATGACATACATGAAACCATGAAACAATACAGAAAATTCAATTATGATACACAGTCTTGATATTCATGAGATTCAAACATACTTGAGTAAATCATCCCAACTTGAAAAATAGAGAGTGATGAGAGTTTTTCATATAAATCGATGTAATCATAATCATAAAATATAAGTAGAATCATGAGATAATCAATTCCGTAAGTGAATATGTAATACCTCAGAAGTGCCTAAGAGTAGACCCGGGGGTTAAAAATTGAAAACTACTAAAAATTGGGGAAAAGTTGCAGGACGAGGGGTGTAACGACTCGTGGTTGGAAACCACGAGCCATTTTTTCCAGTCGTGGTTTCAGGAGTCCATGTGGCAGTAGAAGCAACTACCAACATAGCAACTCGTTGTGAGAAACAATGAGCCATCATTTGTAGTCATGGTGAGATTTTAGGGTGGGATACTTGGGAAGGAATGAGCCATACAATGACTCTTTGGTACCTCTGATGGGTCGTTATAAGTGGTCATGGGTTGAAGCCTTGGGTGTTCAAGTAGCGGCAATGGATGGTTGTAACGGGTCGTTAAAGCTAGCAACGACCCATTGTGGCAATTTTGGAAAGCATGTTAAGGGTTGGTCCAGTGTGGGTGACAGAAATAAACAACGAGTCTTTTGCTCTGGCAACGACTCATAATGTCGATCATCGTTTGGGCTACCAGTTAAGTAATTAGTGCACCTAGCGGATGGATGTGACGAGTCATTGGAGGAACTAATGACTTGTCCTATCGACCGTTGTTTGAGAAGCTGAAAGATTGAAGAGGTCCATTGCATTCAGCAAAAGGTCATCACGGGTCATGGTAAGGACCAACGACTCGTGGTGAGGGTTGTGGGTTCCAGTTCGGCCAGATTTTTAAGTTTTCTTCAGGGGCATTTTTGTAAACTCATATGCTTTTAACTCCTACACTACATCGTTTTGGGTTCCACCTTGCATGTTTTAAGGGTTTTTTTATGCCTAATCCCTCATTCTCTCAACTCTCCTTCTTCCTTCTTTCTTCTCAAGATTCTAGGGTTTCACCAAGGTGTTCTTCAAGATTCAAGGAAGATTTTCGAGTGGGATTTTCATCTACCAGGTATGCGGGTCTCTCAACAAGAATACTCTTCCATCCTTGTGTCCCAAAAATATATTATTAAAAATCCGATTTCGATAAAACTAGAAAAGCATGATAAAGGGTTTGTAAAAAGGGTAAATTCTTCTTTATTTTTCTTAAATGCTAATATCTACTGCAATTATGAATTTAATTAGATTATTAATTGATGGGTTATCTTGAATTATGAAATATAGGTTGAGAATGTATGAGTGTAGTATGTTCTTCATAAATCGGTTTGAGTATTGAATGGGATTTGTTCATTTCTACCTTGATTGTCGTAGTAATTCATGAACATGGTAGGATCGTGGAAATATTATATAATTAATACTAATGAGTTGATTATGACATTGATGACCAAGTTGGGTTGAGTAGGAGCTGTGGGCATGTGTAATTGAAGTAAATTATGCATCATCACCATGTTTTCAATTTATTGATTGGGCATGACTAGATTACATCTATATTGTTGAATTATGAAGCTTGGGAAGATTCTATATTATTTTCCTTACTAAAATTGCTTTTATAAAATCTTAGAATCTAAAACGCCTGTGGATAAAGAGTTCATATAAGGAGTGATTATGACAAGTGGATGAACTGTCTATAAACCTAAATAAACGAAGTCATGCATCCTTGATATAGTATGAGTTGAATTTATAAATCATGTATGATCCTATATTACCTATTGGATGATGTGAGTTCGAAATCGAAATTCCATGATAGAATAATGCTAATACGAATTTATAGCATGCTGGTTTGGGGTGAGATATTAAACCTAATGAGAAAATTGGTTTTGTGATAATGTGAACCATGATGATAAAGCCTATGACTAATATATCAATTTGTTGATCCTGTGCCTATTAAAAGATAACTCTAATCCTTTTAAAAATAAGTATTGCATGATGAGAGTGGTGAATGTACTTGTCTCTGATTAGCTGTAGTAATTTAGCTTAGTTCTAGTCATTAGTGGAGTATGTCTTGTCTCAGTTGATCGGGACTCACATCCCTAGTCGTTAGTGGAGTATCTCTTCTCTATGTTAGTCGGGACTCTCATCCCAAGTCAGTTGAGTATCTTATTTTCCCTACGTTGTTCGGAACTAACTTTTAGCCAGTGACTCTCTATATCAGAGCTCTCTCTCTTCCTTTGACAGTCAGGGATTCACTTTAGCTGAGAATGTTTCCCTTTAATAGTCAGGGACGCTCCCTTCGATCGTCAGGGACTCCCCCTTAGATAGGCAGGGACCCTCTTGATATCAGTCACGACATCAGACATTTGTATTATTCCCAATTATTACTTTTTCACATCTGCAATTATTATAATAATGTATGTCTTTATAATGTGGTTATGTTAATTTAATATGTGAATCTCATATAAGATTGTCGTATCTCATTTCAATTAAATTGCTATTAATATGTTTTACATTACTTCCTTCTGGTATATATTATGAGTTAGTTTATTTATGCTTCCTACATACTCAGTACATTCCAAGTACTGACTGCATTCCTTTTGTTCTATATCATTTCATGATATAGATTAAGGTCTCCAGGTTCAGCCGCGTGGATAGATACGCTCCTCCCTCTCCCAGTTGGTAGTGGTGAGTCCTCATCTTTCGAGGACGTGGTTTATGTTCTTATTTTATTATGTTTCAGTTTTCAGACTTTTGGAGTTAGCTGGGGGCTTGTCCCAGCAACTCATCAGTTTAGTAGAAGGCTTTCTGACTTGTCTAGACAGTTTCAGCTATGTATTTAAGTGTTATTAAATTGTCTTTATGGATCATATTATATTCATCGTATTTTCATCCACTCATTTATGTTGTTAGTCACATCTGATGTTATGTGTATGCTATGAATAAGCCATGGGTTGACTTGGAGCCTTTTGGGATTTCTTTTCCCGTGTTACGGCTAGGGTATGAACTCGTTCCATGACAAACTTGGTATTTGAGCAAAGGTTTAGAGTGTCCTAGGGTGTCTGAAGGCCGCGTTACATAGAGTCTTCTTCATGGGTGTGAAGCGCGCCACATTTATGATGAAGAAGGTATGCGAAGTTTTAGGAATCTTCCCTTTTATTCATGATCCTTATTGTGCGTACAGTATGAAGCTCTAAGTAGTTCCTCCCCTAACTCGTGCTTTACGCGCTCGCAGATAATGCCTCCCCGACTAGCGAATGGAAGAAGATGTGGTAACGACCGCCAGAAGGTCCACCAGCCCAAGCAGACCCAATAGATGATTATGTTACTCATGCTGAGTTTCGAGCAGCCTTTCACATGTCGGCACAGGACCTGACCGCTGAGATAACCAGCAAGCGGAGGCTCGTGCCCTTCAAAATGGAAATGAAGCGGTGGCAAGGATAAGAGATTTTCTTCGAATGAAGGCACCCAAATTCTTAGGGTCAAAGGTGGATGAGGACCCATATGAATTTTTGGAGGAGATTCTGAAGATTACTTGCATCACGGGAGTGACAGGGAATGAGAGCGCAGACTTAGCCTCCTACTAGTTAAAGGGAGTTGCTTATATATGGTATTGTCAGTGGAGGGACAGTCGGGAATTTGGAGCAGGTCCCGTAGGTTGGGATAAAATTTATGACAGCGTTTTTGGACAGGTTCTTCCCTCAGGAGTTGAGGGACCCAAAGGTGGCAGAGTTTATTAATTTGAAACAAAATGACATGACTGTTCAGGAGTACGCATTGGAGTTCACTCAGTTATCTAAGTATGCGCTGAAAATGGTAGCCGACCATCAAAACTGAGTAAGCCAGTTGTGAATGGAGTGTCAGACTCCTTGGTTAAGGAATGCAGGACTGCCATGCTACACAGGGACATAGACTTCCCACGCTTGGTAATATTTTCTCAACAGATAGAAGAAGAGCAGGTGAAAGAAAAGGAGAGAGAGGCCAAGAGGGCTAGGNTAGTAGTCAGTCTAGCACTATCCAGTGGGAGTAGGACTTAGCACCCACGCTTGGTAATATTTTCTCAACAGATAGAAGAAGAGCAGGTGAAAGAAAAGGAGAGAGAGGCCAAGAGGGCTAGGATTTGAGATCTAGATTTCTCCCAGCGGAGGTCAAGTACCAGATATCGCTCACACTACCAGTAGAAATCATCATCCCCAGTACCTTCGGCAGCCAGTGCTTTGTATCAACCCAGAGTAAGGGAGATTACATACCCATTTTGTATGAGATGTGGAAAGCACCACTTGGTAGTATGCATGGCCAATTCAGATGTTTGGTTTTGGTAAGACAAGGTGGGCCATAAGCACTGGGATTGCGCAACAGCTAAGTGAGTGGAGGATAGATTCTCGGCCACTTCTTCAGCAGCTCCGATAGCACGCCCGTCTTAGCAGGGTGCATCCTCTAATCCAGGTGGTGGGCATCGTCAAAATCGCTCCCATGCCGTGGCATCCCATCAGGATAAGGGAAAGGCGCCGGTATTGGCCATAGGTATATTGTGAATCATGTGTCATTCTTTATATGATGCCAACCTCTATATTGAATATGAAGCTCAGTTGTGATTGTGGGAAAAGATTGTTAATGTGTGATGTGAATAGTTGTTAGTGTAAGGCTCACAGATAAGGCTAGAAGTGAAAGGGGAGTTAAGAATTAGTAATTTAGTCTGACTTGAGGAAGGATTCAGGAGTCTTAGGATGATGACTTTATGCTAAGGGGGAGATAGTGAATATGGGAAATAAGTTAGATCTTGAGAATACTCATAAGAAGTTCTAGCTCAAGCAGATGCAGTATGTCGATCTCTTTGAGGTTCAGATAATTTCCCTTGTAATTTCAGTTGAGGTCAAAGTGGTGTCGATTCGTATGTGCGGATTTCCGAGGTTTAGAAGTAACCGTTTCAGTCAGTGATGCCAGTCTTTCCCTATGAGTCCTTAATGCATATTTTTGTGTTATGAGTTGGTTATGTGTGATAAACCATGTTTTAATATGTGTTTGGGTCGAGCTCAGTCTTTAGGAGTGGATTATTAACTCAGTAGAGTCAGATTATCTCATGTATGTGCTCAGTTGTAAATGTCGGGAATGATTCGTGCTTGAAGTTCCTTGCTCGCAGTTAGATTAGATATTGTGACATCCAGCTTAGTATCGAGAAGCAATTTGAGAATGAAAGTTTAGTCCGGATTAGTTCGGTGCCAGATAAAAAGGGGATGGAATATTTTTTAGTGTTTTTCTTAGTTCTATGTTGGTTTCAAGTTCTTCGGCTTCCCTTGAGTCATGGTATGCATGTTAGATGTGAATTTTTAGAGTTGGTGTGTAGGGTTGGTCCGGAGTTAGATACTCCGTTGGTGTTTAACTGTGATTGATTGATATTTGGATATCGGCTTTGTCTCTATCTTTTCAGAATGTTCAGCCAACATTCGAGGACGAATGTTCCCAAGGGGAGATATTGTAATACCCTCGAAGTTCCTAGGAGTGACCCGGGGGTTAAAAATTAAAAACTGCTAAAAACTGGGGAAAAGTTGTTGGACGAGGGGTGTAACGACTTGTGGTTGGAAACCACGAGCCGTTGTTTCCAGTCATGGTTTCAGGAGTCCAGGTGGCAGTAGAAGCAACGACTGACATAATGACTCGTTTTGAGAAACAACGAGCCATCGTTTGTAGTCGTAGTGAGATTTCAGGGTGGGCTACTTGCAAAGGAACAAGCAATACAATGACTCGTTGGTACCTCTGATGGGTCGTTGTAACTGGTCGTGGGTTGGAGCTTTGGGTGTTAAAGTGGTGGCAAAGAATGGTTGTAATGGGCCATTGAAGCTAGCAACGACCAATTATGGCAATCGTGGAAAGGAAGTTAAGGGTTGTGTCATGCCCCAGAACTAGCGTAGGGTGCAAATGGCACTCGATTCATGGTCGATCGAGAAGCCAACTATATAGCATCTATAAATGTAACACTAAGGCTAACCAAGCCACCTGTCACAACCAACCAAGATAAATACTGGGCCAATAATGCCTTGACAATTATAAATATGCAACCTGGAAAGCCGACAAGGCTACAATAAAGCTAAGAAAAGCAATGAAAAACCGATATGACTACACAACCCACACTACTATACAAACTAGTCCACATCAGCCTCTACCGAGTAAACAAACTGAAATGCACGGGACAGGGCCCCGACCTACCCATGTTGTACATAAAACTGAAAATAGTCGAAACTAGGACATGGCTCCTTGACGAGAGGAGCATACCACTATTCTGCTGAACTCTGGATCCTACTACGTCCGATGATCTGAGCCTCGACCTGTACCTGCAACACGATTGCAGGAAGGGTCCCAAGATGAAGGGACGTCAGTACGAATAAAATGTGCTGGTATGTAAGACTGAAACTATAAACATTGAAGATAAAAATGATAACTAGGCTAGAAATAAGGAGTAGTAACAACCAAAATTCTGAAAATAGAAACCTGAGAATAACTCATTATTGAAGTCTAAATACAACCATCTAATACACAACAAAGACTATAACTGACATGCCAGCAGACAACCGATCATAAAATCTATATACAACAGTCCAGCCAGTGTACCACACCGGAGTAAAAATAAAAATGCTTCCAGCCTGTGTACCATACCGAGGTAAAAATAAAAATGCCTCGAGCCGATGTACCATATCGGGATAAACTCCGTCCAGCCGGTTTACCACACCGGGGTAAAATCAGTTAAGCTTAGACAAAATCATAAATGGAGCCGATATGGCTTATACTGGACAAGCTCAATACATTCAATATAAAATTACGAATACTAAACATGTGGCCTGCATAGGCCTCCTTCGTAACGCATAACTGGAACTAAGTACATATAACATGTAAATCTAGAAAATAGAAATTAAATGCATGTATTAAAAACTTGTATAAATCATAAGGAACTATGGATAACCTAAGAGTTTCAACAAAATTTATAGATCGTCTCCAAGGGACATTAGAGCNTCACATATATATACACATGACATACAGTAAGGACCAGCTAACAATGCCCACGCTGAGGGGTCTCCAACTCCATGTACAACTACGACAACAATCAACACAAATCACACTTTAGGTGTCTCACTTCATCTAGGCATAATCTTTACATTTATCCACAATAAAACATGGGACTTTAAAGCTTAAATGAATCTTAACATACTTCCTCAAGACTTTCAAATAGGTTGCTATCTCATTCGATTCACAACACCCGAATCGTGCTTACAAGAATGATAGACGGGGCCTTACATACCTTTCTTCGATGAACTTTTCTCTAGCCGATTTCCTATCCCAATGATAAGAATTCAACCTCCTTAATCCGGTGGTTTTATAGGCCAACAACAAGCTTAATCTATATCAAAAAAATTCAGTCAACATAACTAATCAGAGGCAGCAAAAATAGCAACAACAACACACGACAACATCAACAACATTTAGTCATTTTCTCAACTAATTTTCACTAACTTTTGAGGGAGAAAACAGAGGAAATTTTTCCTTAGTTTTTCTTTGATTCTACCCCTAAATATGAAGTATAATTCCAGAAAAATAAACATCTAAAAAGCCTAAGGAAAACGAGCAAAACTCAGCTAACAAACAGTCCATTGGCAGCTCACTTAGCTGCCAATTTCCAGATTTTCGCTTCGCAATTTGAGAGGTTTAAAAGGGGCGAAATCCTTACCTTTTCTCCTGATTTCAACACCTACTCAAAGATGGATATATAGGAAGTCCAAATAGATTATGAAACACAGAAAAACTTCTTCAAAACCTTGCCAAAACGAGCTCCAAAACAGCCCCTAGCATACATGGCAAGGTAATCTCAACTTATCTTGTGATTTTCTTGAACTTTGCTTGATGTTCCTCGATTTTCTTGTCCTAGCTTCTGGAATTGAGAGAGAAATGGAATCCTTAGCAATCTGGTTGATTTAGATTTATCTAGAAATGTTTTCTACAAGTGAAAAATCATATTTTAAGTAAATAGGGTTGTGTAGGCGCTAGGGCGTCATGCCCGCCTCACCACTCGCGATGGTTCGGTAAAATTACCATAACTTCTTACTAAGAACTCCGATTGACAAGAGGTTTAATATTTTGAAAATTAGACTCAAAGACCTTTAATTTGATAGGTGTGGGGCTTCTAATTCATTATATATTGGGAGATATGGTCATTTAAAGTTGACTCTTACTTATGAACTTCACACACTTTTTGTTTTTTTGATCGTACACATTTCCCTTGTCACCTAC
>JACEIK010003459.1:84739-95518 GCA_018107945.1 Datura stramonium | reverse complement strand
TCCTACAATTTACATGAGAATGTACAAACATTGTTAGGAAATTAAGACAAAACGATGCATTTGAGTATCACTTGGGCATATAAATATGCCCCAGATCACCCGTGCCCTCTGATCCATCACTAGATCTGGGGTGTACTTCAACAAACGAGTGAACTCAAGAGAATACACCAGCACTGTCATCTGCCTTCAACTCCCTCATCTCCCGAGGGAAGAACCTGTCAAGAAAAGCCATGTGGAACTCATCCCAGCTGATAGGGCCCGCTCCTGCTGTCCTGCTATCCTTCCATTGATTGTACCAAAATATGAGCGACCTTTTTTAGCTTATAAGAGGCCAAGTCAACACACTCCCCATTTGTCACCCCCATAACCTGAGTGACCTTCAAGATCCTTTCAATGAACTCGTGTGAATCCTCATCCACCTTTGATCTCGTGAACTCAGGAGGGTTCATCCTCAAGAAGTCTCTAATCCGAGCCGTCGCTACATTGCCATTTTGTGGGACCTACGCAATAGCCTGTTGGTTGACTTGAGCAGCCAAGGCCTGCGCCAACATCTGAATAGCTGCCCGAAACTCAGTGTGGGTAGCTGGCTCTAGTGCCTGGGGCTCTTCAAAAGGTGGGGCTTGCTGATGCCCATGGTCATTTCCACCCCCGTGACCTTTATCATTTCCATTCCTCCTTCCGTTCATTCTTCTAGGAGCCATAGTTCTGCAATCGCGAATAGCATGAATTAGAAGGATGGATAGGCTTTTCATCGCACGACATAGAACATGAATGAAGGGAATGATTCCTAAACATCTAGTAGCCTCTTCATCATCAGTGTGGCGCGCTTCACACCCATGAAAAAGACTCTATTAAACGCGGCTTTCATACACCCTAGGACACTCCAAACCTATGGCTATGGTACCAAGTTTGTCACGACCCGAACGTACACCCGCATCATAGACACGGGACAAGGGACCCCGAGAGACCCCAAGTCAACCAATGTCACATGCATACAACTAATCTCATTCAAATAAGTGGAATGATAATCATAAAAACATAGCAGAAACGTAATTGTAGCATAACATCAGGAAATACTAGACATATACATAGCTGAGTACTAGATTCTTATTTGAAAGTCTCTAATACATAAGATGGGTTGATTGGACAACATTCCAAACTAACCCAACCAATACTGAAACATAAATAACATGAAAGTTCTGTCAAAAGACCCTCGAAACATGAGGAATCACCAATCAGCTGAAAGCATAAGGTGGGATGGATTAAGGGTGAGGATGAGCCTGATATCCGGACCCTGTATAATGAAATGATACAGCATAGAAAGTATGCGGTCAGTAAGTGGAATGTACCAAGTATGCAGGGTAAGTAAAATGGATGTTAAAAGTATAATAAACTCATAAATAAACATAGGAGAAGGACATCATGCTTGTATCATATATTTCGTAAGAGAACATCAGGCTCAAGACTTTCAGATCATTCATAAATCATTCATTATCGTAATCGTAAGTAAACTTTATCAAAACATAATTTGAGCCAACAACATAAACATAATGATGCATAAGACATGCAGAACAATGAGAGGACTCGTCATAACCGACACCATCATGGTAGAGCCTTTCATGATGCCCCACTATCTCGCTCAAGTGGGCAAAGCCGACCCTGGCTTTCAAGGCGAGGGTCGTGCATTAGGCATGATATCACATTTGAGGGGATCATTATCAATACATCATATAATTTAAAAACCCACGGTGACACATGGTTATGAGACACCGGCGTAGTCCTTTGAACGCCAGGCTGCTTGGTGCTAGACACGGCTCCCAAAAACATGCATATAGGCTCATACGTAAATCAATAAAATCATGCATTAAGATTCATTGGCTAAAATATAACATTTATCATCATTGTTCTGCTTTAAAACATGCTTATCCAATAATAATAGGCCCTTTTCATCGGCAAATATCATAAATCAATAAATCATGCAATTCGCTTTATAAATTATAAATCAATCTTCAACATGTGGGCGTTGCGCAATAATTCATCATATTCAATTCTTTCAAAATATGCTCATAAACATGTGTAACTTAAGTTCATGCTTTTCCGTCATTAATAAATTCAAAATATGGTATATTCATCGTAAATCATAACTTTCATGAACCTTCATCAAATGGGCATTTTAGATTTAAAAAGCTTAAAACATTATCTAAAGAAAATAATATAAAACCTTCGCATCATTCAAAATTCAATAATTAAAACTCAATTAAATCATACACATAAAGAGAAATCACATTTTCATGCATTTGGGTAAGACTCCATAGAACTTGAATAGGAGAATTCATGATTTTAATCGAAATTTGGGCATGGGTGAGGAAGAATTTCACCATTCTAAAACCATACATACCTGGAAATGGATAGATGCGAAGTTCCTTGAATACCCATAAACAAATAGATGGAAACTTGGGGAAGAAGACCTTGAATCTCCCAAAAATCTCTCTAAGATTTTGCATGAGAATGAGAATGCATAAAGTACTTAACTCATCTTATCACACTCAAAAAAATATCCAAAATGACGTGGTTTTAGGGTCTTAAAATGTGGAAAAGTCGAAAATTCCCTTAAAAATTATTTCCCTGAAAACTGCTCCGGACAGACCAATGACCGACCGAATGGGTCGATGCAACATACCATGACTCGTGGTATCGAGTCATTGGGCCCACTGCATCATGACATCCACATATTCTTCCCACGACTCATCAGGGGGGGTCGTTGCTTCAATCAATATGTCGTTGGATCGACCGTTGTCAACCCCTTGGCCAAATCTGACTTTCCTTTCCACGAACCTCATCATGACTCGTGGTGGCATCCGACGAGTCATGGTCTCGATCCGTTGAATGCACTTAAATCCTCAACTCTCAAACAACAAACCATTTCCTCCCATAATGAATCGAGGAACGCCTTGTTGTTTTCCCCTCCGCCTAAGTCCAGTCCTTCCAACGACTGATAAAAATGACTCGTTGTTCCTGACAATGAGTTGTTACACCGTCCGTTGTCTCCACTTCTTCCCTGAACTTCCCAAACCACAACAACTTATGACGACTCGTGGTATCCAACCACGAGTTGTTAGGTCGCCCATCCTGTGATGTTTTTTCCAGTTTTTTGCACTTTTAAAATTCAACTCCTGGGTCTATTTTTAGGCCTCTCCGGGGTATTATAGTAGGTTTTGAGAAAAAGATTCTCATATGCATGATTTCATATTGAGATGTATTTGATTATTGAGCTTCGTTTAATTGATGATGGTAAGCTTCATTGAAAAACGATGGAGAGCATATGCATATTCTTTGGAGTAGTGTCTCGCACCGAGTAGGCTAAGGGTCAATCACCCTATGCCTCAGAACTACGCGCCAACGTAGGTTTATTCTTATATATATTACTTTGGGACCTCCCATGTGAGCTATCTCCTGCCCTATTGGGCAACGAGCTTGATATCGATATGATGGTATCGTCCCTAGCCCTGGTAAGGCTTTGTATGGCTCTTCCCACTTGAGTGTGATAGTTGGGACCACGTTAGCTCTATCGTGGTATGTTGGTTAAAAGAAGAGCCTCTCATTGTTCCTTATGATTTCAGTTATGCATGTTAATCATTCATGAGATTTATACATCTATATATGTTTTAAATCAAGTTTGACTCGATGTTCATTTTTTATTTATGACTATCAAATTTCATCTTTGAGTTAATCGATTAAGTTATTATGTTATGTTATGATATGATGCGATCATGATTTCAAAAAGAATGCATGCAAGCCTTACTCTCAGATTCATATTGTTTATGTTTTACATTATTCATAACTTTAAATGATTTTACTTATTTGAGAATTTTTTCTTACCCTGCATACTCGGTACATTCCATGTACTGACCGCATACTCTATGATGTATTGTTTCATGGTACAGGACTCGGTACTCAAACTCAGCCCCGTTCATAGCCAGTCTTCAAAGTTAGCATCTTACACTTGTTGGTGAGTCCTCATCTCCCGAGGACCATGCTTATTAAGATTACTCTATGTATTTTTAGTTTTTAGCTTATTCGAGTTAGTTGGTGTCTTGTCCCATCAACTCATCATGTTTAGACGCTTTTCAGACAAAAAGAATGTATTTAGCATCAGATTGTGTATTCTGATGTTATGTTTAATTCAGTCTTTTGCTAATATTATTATGTTGATTCTTCAGTTTTAGTTATTGAATTAGATGTATGTTCATGCCATGGGTCAACTTGGAGTCACTCGGGGCTCCTTGTTCCGTGTCTCGATCCGGGCCTTCGTTCAGGTCGTGACAAACTTGGTATCAAAGCAATAAGTTTGAAGTGTCCTAGGGTGTCTGGAAGCCGCATTAAGTAGAGTCTTTTTCATGGGTGTGAAGCGCGCCACACTTATGACAAAGAGGCTACGAAACGTTTAGGAAATATTCCCTTCTTTCACGATCTATGTTGTGTGATAAAATGTCTCTCTATCCTTATAATTCGTGTTATTCACGATTGCAGAATCATGGCTCCCCGCAGAGTAAATGGTGGGCGAAATGGAAATGGAGATGACCACGAGGATGGAAACGGAAATAGGCACCAGCAGGCCCCACCAGTCCAGTAGCACCATGCATCGGAGCTGGTTGCCCATGCTGAGTTTCGGGCAGATATTCAGATGCTCGACAGGCATTGACCGCTCAGGTCAATCAGTAGGCAGTTGCGCATGTTCCGCAAAATGGCAATGCAGTGGCGGCTCGAGTCAGGGATTTCTTGAGAATGAACCCGCCAAAGTTCCTCAGGTCAAAAGTAGATGAGGACCCGCATGAGTTCATTGATGACATTGTGAAGATAACACAGGTCATGGGGGTGAATGGGGTTGAATGTGTAGAGTTGGCCTCATACCAGTTGAAAAGGGTCACACACATCTAGTTTCGACAATGGAAAGATAGTAGGGCTGCCGGAGTAGGCCATGTGACTTGGGAGGAGTTCTATATTGCATTCTTAGATCGGTTCTTCCCTCATGAAATGTAGAAGCTGAAGGCGGTCGAGTTCGTGAATCTTAAGAAGGAAGCGGTTCAAAATCAGAAGGTAGAGGTCTTCTCCAAAGGAGGGGATGGTGTGCTTCGATACCAGGGTTGCTTATGTATTCTGGATGTGGATGATTTGAGGAGCCGGATGTTGCACGAAGCTCAGGGATCCAGGTATTCTATTCATCCAGGTTCCACCAAGATGTACCGTGACTTACGGGGAGACTATTTGTGGAGTGGAATGAAGAAGTACATCAAAAATATTATAGCTAAGTGCCCAAACTGTCAGCAAGTAAAGGTTGAACACAAGAAACCGGGAGGCGTGCTTCAGGATATCAGTATTCCTGCTTTCAAGTGGGAAGAAATTAATATGGACATCATCATAGATTTACCTCGTACTTGTTGAAAATATGACTCCATTTGGGTTGTTGTAGACAGGTTGACTAAGGCCGCTCATTTTCTACCGGTCAAAACCACGGATTCGGCGGAGGACTATGTCAAACTATATATTCGGGAGCTATTTCGATTGCATGGAGTGCCCTTGTTCATCATATCAGACAGAGGTACCCAATTTACCTCTCAGTTTTGGAGGTCGTTTCAAATAGGACTTGGTACTCAGGTTACACTCAATAAAGCATTTCAACTGCAAATGGATGGTCAAGTGGAGCGGATAATTCAGACTCTCAAAGAAATGTTGAGAGCATGCGTGATTGACTTCAAGGATAGTTGGGATGATCATTTGCCTCTTATCGAGTTTGCATACAATAACAACTATCATTCTAGTATTCAGATGGAACCGTTTGAGGCTCTCTATTGGTGGAGATGTAGATCACCCATTGGTTGGTTCAAAGTTGGTGAAGTTGCGATGATAGGACCAGTTTAGGTTCATGAGGCTATGGAGAAGGTTCAACTCATAGGGGACAGGTTGAAAACAACTCAAAGCCGCCAAAAGTCCTATGACAATGTGAGAAGGAGAGAATTAGAATTCGAGGTGGGTGATTGGGTGTTTCTGAAGGTATCTTCCATGAAGGGAGTGATGCAGTTTGGAAAGAAACAAAAACTCAGCCCTCGTTATATTGGCCCTTACCGAATTGTGAAACGGGTTAGCAAGGTGGCATACAAATTGGAGTTGCCTTAGAATTAGCTTCCATGCATCCTGTTTTCCATGTATCGCTCTTAAAGAAGTGTTTGGGTAATCCAGCTCTAGTTGTCCCGGTGGACAGTGCCGGTGTGAAGACAACCTTAATTATGAGGAGGTTCCGGTGGAAATACTGGATCGTCAAGTTCGAAGGCTAAGGAACAAGTAAATAGCTTCAGTGAAAGTTCTATGGAGGAATCAGCATGTTGAGGGAGCTATGTGGGAAGCCGAAGTAGATATGATGGCTAAATACCCAAATTTATTCTCTACCGGCTCAATTCCAGCTTAAGGTATCAGTTTTTGCTCTAAGACACTTTTTAGTTTTCATGTTCAGTTCATGTGCCCAAGTTTATTTTATGTATATGGATGTATGTGTGATTCATGAATTCAGCTCAGCCATGTAGTATGAATCAGAGATAGTCGTTTCGTCAGTTTTCGGCTTATATGATCAGTATTTGAGTGTAATGATTGCATTTCTCTATTTTTTGTATGTTTTCCCACATTTGAGGATGAATGTTCCCAAGGGGGAGTATTGTAACACCCCGGAAGTGCCTAAGGTTAGACCCAGGATTTAAAAATGGAAGTTGGCAGAATCTGGGGAAAAATTTCACATAACGGATCGTTGGTCCAACCAACGACCCGTGGAAGGCATCCTTGGTATGTTCTGGTCGAGTGGCAGTTGGAAGTAACGAGTCAAGTAACGACCCGTTGTTTGTTACCATGAGTCATTGATTGCAGTCGTGGTGGGACTAGTCCTCAGCCTAAGGGGGAGTAACGACTCATTGGACGACCCGTTGTGAGGAGCAATGGGTCATGGTGAGAAGTTGTGGGAAAGAGTATTAAAACCTCCATTCGAGGTAACGGAAGGAAACCATGACTCATTGGAAGGAAGAACGAGTCGTGGTGTGGCTCGTGGGAAGACTTGGTGCAGGTCGTCAAAGGGGAAATAATGGACTACCTAACAGACCATTGTATGAAGTAACGACTTGTCCTGTCGAGTCATGGGATTGAACTTGAGAATGTGAAGTCGGGCGGTGGAGACGACGGATGGATACCACGAGTCGTGGTATCCAAGAACGACCCGTTAGGACGGTCGTTCTCACCACTGATGCAGAAATTTCAAAAATTTTATTAAGGGCATTTTCATCATTCCTAAGTCCTAGGGTCCTAAACTACATCGTTTAAGGCTCAAAATGCAGTGTTTTATGAGGCTAAAACCTACCCTAGTCTTATTCATATCCATGCATGCAAAGTTAGAAATTAGGGAGGTGATCAAGCTTGTTCTTCTTCAAGTATTCTTCAATTTTCCATTGGGCTTTGAAGGAGTGGTGAAATTTGATCTTCCCCAGGTATGTAGGGTTATGAGTGGGTGAACCCTTTCACACCCATGCCCAAATCCCTCTCTAAATCATGAATTTCCTATGTCAAATCTATGGGGTTTTAACCCAATGCATGAAATTCCTAATTCTCTACATGGGTATGATTTAAATATGTATATACTATGGAATTATGATTCATGGGCAAGTTTTATGTTATTTTTAATGAAGAATCATGTTCTGTGTTTATTAAATCAAAATGCCTAATTATAAAAAGTTCATGAAAGATGAGATTTGTGATGAATGTATGGTTATGATGAGATATTATGGTGAAAAGCATGTTTTCAAGCTACTCATTTTTATAGTCATGTTTTCAAAATGAATTGAGTATTTTAAAGCATGTTAAGGTATTTGGAAATGCCCACATGTTCAAGTATTATTTATGATTTTCCCTAATTAAGCTTACCACATGGTTTTGGAGTGAAGACTCCTAATATCTTTCAGCTCGAGGTATGTTTTGAGCTAAAGCTTCTCATATGCATGATTTCAGATTTGAGATGTATTTGATTATTGAGCTTCATTAATTGACAATGGTAGCTTCATTGAAAAATGATGGAGAGCATATGCATGTTTTTGGGAGTAGTATCTACCACAGAGTAGGCTAAGAGTCGATCACCCTATGCCTCAAAACTACGCGCCAATGTAGGTTTATTCTTATATATATTATTTCAGGACCTCCCTTGTGAGCTTTCCCCTGCCAATTTGTCCACGAGCTTGATATCGATATCATGGTATCATCCCTAGCCCTAGAAAGGCTTTGGACGACTCTTCCCATTTGAGTGTGATAGTTGGGACCACGTAAGCTCTATCATGGTATGTCAGTTAAAAGACAAGTCTCCCATTGTTCCTCATGATTTCAGTTATGCATGTTCATCAATAATGAGATTTATACATCAATATATGTTCTAAAGTAGGTTTGACTCAATGTTCATTTTTACTTATGACTATCAGATTTCAGCTTTGAGTCAATCGATTCAGTTATGATGTTATGTTACGTTATGATGCAATCATGATTTCATAAAGAATGCATGTAAGCCCTACTCTCAGATTCTTATTATTTACATTTTACATTATGCATGAATTTAAATGATTTTACTTATTTGAGAGGTTTTACTTACCCTGCACACTCGGTACATTCCACGTACTGACCACATACTCTATGTTGTATCGTTTCATGGTACAGGACCCGACACTCAGACTCAGCCTCGTTCATGCTAGTCTTAAAACTTAGCATCTTACACTTGTTGGTGAGTCATCATCTCCCGAGGACCATGCTTATTCATATTTCTATTTATTTTTAGTTTTTAGCTTATTGGAGTTAGTTGGGTCTTGTCCCATCAACTCATCATGTTTAGAGACTTTTCAGACAAAAATGATGTATTCAGCTTCAGATTGTGTAATCTGATGTTATATTTATTTCAGACTTCCGCTAAGATTATTATGTTGATTCTTCAGTTTTAGTTATTGAGTTAGATGTATGTTCATGCCATAGGTCGTCTTAGAGTCGCTCGGGGCTCCTTGTCCCGTGTCTCGATTTGGCCTCCGTTCAGGTCGTGACATTTCCCAACTCTTGTACCACAATACATCTATGTCCCGTAATCGAAATATGCTAACTCAACCGACTCCTTGGGCGTGTCATGCATCACCCTAAAGATCCACTATAACTGGTCCAAAAAGTCGTGAGGTCCTCTCTGCTGTCTGTCCCTGTGAAATGCAGGGGACTCAGGGTAAGGAACTCTAGGACCCTTGAACTTCTAGGTCCTCCCTTAGATTCAACATTGATGCTAAGAGGCCATCATCTGTGCCAACATGTAGATAGCGCTCCTAACCTCCTGATCTGATGGTATAGGTATAAGGACTGCTGGGGGTGGTGCTGACATGCATGCTGCCCTGGGGGGCTCCTGGAGTTGTGGAGACTGTGGGGGAGACTGGGAAGAAGCCTCTCTAACGTCCTCAGATCGGGTTGGCTCTGATTGTGGCACTCTGCTAGTGCCCTCTCCTATCACGATGTCCAGCTCCCGACCAGTCATGATCTGTCGTGCTTCAGACATTTCCTATGAGAATAAGCAAAATAATGTAACCCTAGGGATTTACCCTATACCACATAACTCTACAACATAACTGAAGAAGAAAGGAGGGTAACCATGCTATTATGCCCCATAGCCTCCTTCCTATAGAATGTGGTGCACAACACACCCATAGACTAGACTCTACTAGACATGGTTTGCAGACTGCCTAGGATACGACCTACTCTGATACCATATTTGTCGCGCTGATGTGCTGTGAGATTACAACACTTTCAATGATCAAAACTAAGAAAATAACATGGACTTAGGTATATTTATGTGGATATAACGCACTTTTTCTTTGGTTATAGGATAAATTAGTGTTGGAGAAAAAATGTGCAAACGATAGCCTGAAAGTGTACATAATAGGCTCAACTCATAGTTCACAGTACGAGTCGTAGGAAGGTTTTATAAGTCGTACTACTGGTTGTGACAAGTTTCGAAAGGCTAAGGATGAAGAGGTGCATCATAGGATTCTCAGTACGAGTCGTACAAAGCTTGTAGGGGTCGTGGTGAAGAAGTCATGAAGAGATTCAGAAGATTTTCCCAAGAGGCTGACTCCTGCTATGGATAGACAGTATGATTCGTGGAATGAAGGTATGAGTCGTACCATAGCACTCGTGATGAACTTCAGAAAAATTGAAAAGTCTTAGAGTCAAGCCATGGAAGCACAGTACGAACCGTAGGAAGAAGTAGGTATGATCATTACGTACCTGCTACTAATCATAGGATGGGTCGTGCTGCAGGCGGCTTCAGTTATGGAAATACACCCTATTAGTTGATCTTGGGCAGAATTATATGCCCAAGTGATACTCAAATGCTTCATTTCGTATTGTTTATCTATTGTTATTTGTACATTCTCATGTGATTTGTAGTTAAAATGTGAATTTATACTAACCAACATGATTAGTGTTGTTTTGTAGGAAAAATGTAATTTAGGAAGCTAAGATGCATGTTGGTGAAAATCGGGAAAGGACTCAGAAGCTAGCAGTGGAAAAGGTCAAGGAAAAGCAACAAATTAAGGGGCTCCGCGATGGAGCCGTGTCATGCTACCATCGCGGAGGCATTCCGCCTCGGATGAGTTAATTTAGCAAAGTTCCAGTGTAGGTCCGCGTTGCCTCCGTGGCACGTTGGGCATATTTACCTGGAACATCGAATTCCAG
>JACEIK010003458.1:113995-165368 GCA_018107945.1 Datura stramonium | reverse complement strand
GACCCGCGCGAAAATCCCCCTTTTTTACACTAAAATTACCTCATTTTTTCCCATTTCCCATGACCCTCCACGACAAACACCCAAAATTTCCCCCTTCCCCAACGTGGAACGGACCTAGGCACGAGTTTTCTTCAACTTTTCTGCATATCATCGAAGTTAAGGTATGTTTCCTAACTTCATCTCAATTCTTGTCGAAATTTTTCTCGATTTTGAGCATGATAGAGAAGTAACCCTTACCCTAAGTATAAATGGAGCTTAAATTCATTTAATGTATGGTTAATTGATGTTCGTAGTATCGTTGTGATTATATGAACGTGATAATTACATGCTTGATCGAATTTTGTTGTGAAATTGTAGCTAGGGTTGGTTTGTGAATAGGAAGAAATTGAATTGAGGTTGAAATGTGAAAAATTGTTGGGTTGTACATGTTGGGTGAGGTGAATTGTGTTGTGGTAACGTTATTATGCTAAAGAAGCGATGAATTTTCGGGGGAACAAAGTGATGGCCTTCTTATGGTAACATGGTCCGAAATTTTTGTATTTTAACTTGAAATTGCATGAAATTATCGAATCACATAGAAATTGAGGGAATTGCTTAGGTTGGGTTGATAGAATTTTCGCTAAGTGTTATGTGATAAAATGTTATCGAGGTAATGTTGGGATTAGGCGTACAATCACAGTGACACATAGAATTATGCCTTGGAATCATTTGAATGCACGAAGGCATTTTGGTTGTTTTATTGTTTTTGGGTTTCTTTTTATGTAAATAATAAAATAAGGATGATCTTGCATGTGTTGTAATTGTGGCTAAAGACTAAATTGTGGGGTGGCCTAGCCTAACCCAACCTTAGTTGAAGCTAATTATAAAATTTGGCAGCGACATTGGGGGTACATGCATACATGTGACGGAGCGATGTCGAGAGGCAAGACAAAGGGAAGGGGCGCATCTACTTCGGGCGCCGGTAGAAGGATGGGCGGGAACGGCGGTCAGCGGCTTCCGGCAGTTCCACGTAAGCCAACATCGCTGTCTGAACTTAGATGGGTGGCGGGCGGCGAAGGGAAGAAATGGTTTGCCAAACACAAAGAGACCAAATACTTCCCACGAGGAGCGCATTGCAGAGCCACTTGCACAAAATTCACAGAATTGTACAGCGTATAGACATGGTAAGAATTTGAACTTCATCTTTGAAGAGCCCAAGGAGTGCAATCTCCATCGATTCGGGAGTTCTATGCCAGCGGAGCAGACACTCCGCGAGTCCGTCAAGATAAGGGCAGGTTATGCCTTTGAGGCACACCACCTGAATGTGCCATATTGGGGGCGCGGGACACGGCGCCCATGTACTCCGGCAGTAGACATCACTCCACCTTACGCGAGATATCAGGCACATTGTGTGGGCCGGATTCGGCGGCTTGACTGGGCGAGGCATAAGGAGCGGGGCTACCATCAGACATTTGCCCTACTCCTGCGGATGAACAGGAAGCCGGATATGGCTGAAGATAGTGTGTTCCTGCTTGATTCCGAGGATGCACATGACGCAATGCACCAAGGATCGCGTATGCACAGTGTATGCCACGATGAAAGAGCTGGAGATAAATGTTGGGGTGGCAGTCATATCCGCCATGAAGAGTCGCTTGCATCAGGGCATAGAGTACGGGTTTGGCGGTCTGCTGACCATGTTCCTGAGGGGCTTGGATGTGGACGAAGAATCCCTGGACTATATCCCGCAGATGGAGAGGCATGCCGTGGACGTCAAAAAGGACCAAGGCACTCGACACCACTCACGGGCGATTCTTACACTCGTGGCGACATGCTGGGATGATCGATTACATAGCCCACATGTTGGTCACAAAAAGATGCTCCAGTTGCGCATAGGTGGGAGGCCGGCAGCAGAGGATGAGTTGTGGCAGTTCGACCTAGATTACCCTTTGGCGAAAATGCCAGGGCTCTAGGTCGGGTGGGGCCAGCTTTTTTGTGGAGCCCGTGGATGACAATGTCCCCACCGATGAGAGACACGTCGCGAGGATACGATGTTGAGTTGGAGGAGGACGGCGGGGGAGATTCCCGGGACATAGGGAGACAGAGGCAGCAGCACCTCTGATGAAGAAGTGGAATACTTTGATTGATCGGGGAGTTTCACCACCCACTTTTGTGTTTGTTATTTATTATGAACAGGGACGGTGTTTGGTTTTAAGTGTGGGGTGGGGAGTAGTTAGGTGGTGCTGGTTTTTGTCTTGATTTGTATGTATATGCATGTTCTTTGTTGTGTTTGAAAATATTGTGACCCTGTGCTTTTTGTGTGTGTTTCGTATTGTAAATATCTTTTTGAGTTTGTTGTGTGTTGTTGAATGTTGTTACTAGTGTGTAAATAGTTTTTGTCGAAATCATGATATTTTAAAAAAATTCGTTAATTATTTTATCATTGGGTTTCTCGGAGTTTGTTTTCGGTTCTTTTACCGAGAAGAGTCCCATTGAAATGAAGTCGTAGTTAGGGACTGTTTCCGGCGATGGATGGATGGCGACCGTCTTGAGGAAAAATTAGTCAATAGGTTTTGGTTTTGAGCGAAGTAGCTAATGGATGCTTGATGACAACTTGTTATGTGTTATTATATGATTGTAGATGCAAGTATGTGTAGTGTGGAAACATGCCAGTTTATAACTTTGTTTGAGACACTTAGGCTCTTGAATTTGACTCGATATGATTAAGGCTTAATGTTTGAATTCGTGTGATTAGGTGAGCAAGAGTCTGGCAATGTGTCTTGAAGTTGAGCATATTGCCATGTGAGTGTAAGGTTTTTGAGTGATACATTGCTGTGTGGAATGTCTAGAACTTGCCTGGTGTATTTATGAAACGAAATGAAGGATGTAAGCGCAGGAGACTGATTGCTTCTTTTGAATTAACCTAATCTCTTTATCCCTCATTTTACCTACATGGAAAAATTAATCCTAGTTAGCCCGTTGAGCCTTGAGCCTATTCTTTATTAAGCTGCAACATAAGCTTAATCCTTTCTTTCATTATCCTTGAATTTGATCCAAAGCTCCGAAGCGCTTAAGTGAAAAATCTTAAAGAGTAACGGAGTGAGAAGAATGAAAAGGAAAGAAAAGTGGAAGTTGTAAAAGTTGAAAAAGGTCAAAGGTGCACTTGTGTCAAAATGGTTGATTATTAGTAAGGAGTAAGAAAACAAATAAATGAAAAATTATTTATATAACTCCTTACTAATAAGTTAAAAGTTCCTAAAGAAATGGGGGAACAAAAGAGGGAAAAGAAAACTACCAAGGATAAAAAGGTGAAGTAAGGGAAGGGGAAGTTCGCAATGAGGGCGTGATGTATTAAAAGCGCTTGGGGAGATAGTCACTATTCTTACGACCATATTAGTACCTACCCATCAACGAGTTACATTACAACCTAAAAAGTCCTACTTGATCTTACATTCGTACATCCTCAAATTAGTGGAGTAAAACACTAAGGGCAAGCTTATGGGTCATGACATGATGCATGTGAATTCTTTGTGAGCGAGTGTAATTTTTATTCATGTACCCACAATGTTGTGATGTAAATATTGTTTTGCGATATTGAAATTAGGTAATTCATGTGGGATTTCTTAATCAGTTGATTTGCACGAGTTTGCTAAGATTGAGAGTCGATTCTGGAGGTTAGGAAGTCTTAGCATAGTTGTATTTCATTTCAATAGTTAACTTGTGCATGCTCTATTTTTAAGCTTGTATCTTACGTAATTAGTATAAGTAGTAACTTGAATTAACTTGCTAAATTAGTTATGTGAGTCTTCATTTACATGAGATGTAAAAGGGTTGTTCGAGGACGAACAAGGTTTTAAGTGTGGGGTAGGTGATCGCGGGCAAAAATAACATGTCCAAGTGATACTTTATAACTTAAATTAACCTTGTTTATAAGTGTTACATACATTTTCATGTAATTTTATATAAATGTGAATATATGTGCTAACCAACATGATTAGTCCTTGTTTTGTAGGTTTTAATGATTTTTAGGAACTAAATCGAAAGTTGGTGAAGAGGAAAGGAATGGATTTGGGAGGGAAGCAACGGGCGGAAGTCGGCAAGGAGAGAGGCCATGGCAAGGCGGCGCCAGGTAGCATGCCACGTTGTGCGTGTGCGCGCCCATTGCCGTGCCACGCCAATGCCGAGCATGCGCGCAACGACAAGTAGGCACGGCATCGCGCGCCAGCGCCATGTCACGCGAGCCACCGCGCGATAAAGGGGGTGCCATCAGCGGCTGACGTGACACTGTGCCAGCGGCAGTGCTGCCTAGGGCCGAGTTTTGGGCATGTTCCAGAAAGCCTCCGCATTTGGGCCGTTTCACGGAGGCAGTGCTCTGCGTTGCACTCCGTACCACGTTAGCATTATTCGGGAAAAATTCCTACTAATATAAATAGCACACTTGGGTTTATTTTACATATTACGACAGTGGAGCAAGAGCATTAGGTTACAAACGGTTGAGAGGATGAAATTCTTAGGGTTTTTCTCTATCCCTTTCTCCTTTCTTTTCAATTGTTTGTATGATTTACACTCATTTAACGATGTCTAATCCACAAATGAGTGGCTAATTTCACTTCTTGATGAGGTTAGGAACAATTGTATTGAAATGTAATTGTTGATCATTTGTTTTTTCTGTCTTTTCTTCCATGGTTGTTCTATTAATTCTTGTTCTTACTGCATTAATATCTGGCCAATGTTAATGTATATCTAAAAAGTCGGTTTCACTCGAGAGAGCACGAAACTGGAAAGTTGTGAATTAATAGGATATGATCTTTTCTTAGTTGGGAAAAGTGAGAATGATTTTGCCAAAGGATAGAAATATACACGAAAGTCGTATTAGTTAAGTGTGGAATCGGTTTTGTATGGCTAGAACATGAATTTCTTCTTATCACAGAAATATGAGTGGAAAGTTCATGATTCTTAAGTTAGGTTAAATACGAGTTTTAATCCATGGGCATAAGTTAGACCTTAACCGGAGAAAAGATAAGCCATGTTATATCGATAATTAATTTACGTACATGTTCGTTCTAGCCTCGGCATGCTCACATTTATAGTTCGAGACTCACTTGTATATTTATTTTAAGGTTAGTATGAAATTAGATAACAAAATATAAAAACTTTTCTTCACATTCTTATGCATTTTTAGTCATGATAAAGTGACACTTGAGTAGATTTTGCCCCCGTAGTCAGTCCACAGCCAGGAACGATACTTAGCTTACTTGAGCCACTTGCTACTTGTTGACCACGTGCACTTGCGTGTAGTCATCCAGGAACACACAGACACCGGGTATGCTCCTCACATGGTTCTGACGGTGGAGGATAGAGGTTCATCGGTCGTGTTGGGGTTGGGGCTTCATATAGCTCGAGATTGCTTGGGAGTATCTCTAAGGAGCACATGGACATTTTACGAATTAGGGATTTCGCCCGGAGGGCGAGAGGATTTGGTTCATTAATTACGGGATACTCGGAGACAGCGGGAGAAACGAAGAGAGCTAGGATTGTGGGTCACTTACGAGAGGGCGCGAGGTGACCCAGGGGCTCGGTCATCCAGGCGGTCGATTAGGCCAATAGAGTGCCCCACCTCGGTGCAGGAGACCCCGAGAGAGAAGGGACCAGGCCCGGCTCATCTAGCTCTCGGCGACAGGAGCGGGCGGGCGAGAGGCGTCCACCATTGCCGCCTTGTCCCAGGTGTAGGAAATATCATTCAGGTCGAGTGTCGTCAGGGGCGAGAATGTATGTTATCATTGTGGGCATCTAGGGCACTATATGAGGATTGTTCGAATGGGTCGAGGCGGATCGAGGAGCGCGATCAACGGTTGCTTCATCATCCTCGTTCGACCTCCCAGACACAGTCCTCATCAAGCAACATACCGTGGCGAGAGGCAGAGGGAGAGGCTTCTAGTTAAGGGTAACCCGAATCGATTTTATACTTTGGGCGGTCGACGGGGACCGGGGAGGCCTCACTGATATTGTTATAGGTACTTTGATTATTTATTCTTATACGGTATATGTCTTACTTGATCCTGGTTATACACTCTCTTATATCACACCATTGGTTGCGAGTCAGTTTGAGACAGTCTGAGTTATTATCTATTCCATTTGTTTTTTCTACGCCAATTGGCCAGATGGCGTTGGCTAGATGAGTTTATCGAAACTGCATGGTATTGGTATGTGATAGATCAACCTTAGGTAGATCTAGTTGAGCTTGAAATGGTTGATTTTGATGTAATTTTGGGTATGGATTGGTTGGTGGAATGTTATGCTAATGTTGATTCGCAGAGCTAAGGTTTCGAGATTCCAATTTTCCTGGCCCGAACCGGTCGGAATGGCAAAGTGATGCCCTTTGTGCCTAAAGGTAATTTATTTCATACCTTATGGTTAGAAATTGATATCCAAGGGTTGTATTTCTCCTTGGTTCGGGTAACTTGGAATGTTAGCTTACGACTCTCCAGTCAATTCCTATTGTAATTAAGTTCCCTGAGGTCTTTCTAGAGGATTTTCATGGAATTCCTCTTGAAGGGAGATAGACTGCTGTTGATATATTCAATCTCAATCTGCATTCGATCCTTCCATGCAGAATGGCTCCAGTAGAGCTAAGGGAATTAAAGGAGCCGGTTGAGATACGCTCGAGAAACTAAATACCTATTAGTCTAGTTCTTACCGCATTCCTATTAGGTTCGACCCCAACCTTCATTAGGTTCTTTATTGAAAATGTCCTCTTCATACTTTATCAAGAGTTTGAGTTTGAGTGTTATCAAAAAGTGGCATTGTTGCCGGAGAATACAACTAAGATTAGATTAATTTCTTGTGTTTAAATTTTGGTCGTTATTTCCCTTTTAAGTGTTTTCTTTTTTCTTGTGATTTATTCATGTTAGACCAAGGAAGCTACCGCTGTGAGCACTCAGATGAAGGCAGAGCTGCTAGTGCCCATAGGAGAGATGATGAATATTGATACACTAGCAATTTGTCTTGATGAATTATGAGGAAGATGGAGCGGGGTGCACGAAACTGGAAAATTCTCTAGAAGGAAGGGGTCATATAACTTCAGGATGAAGAAGTTAGACCTTGACTTAAAGAACCATGTAATTCCGCCAGCAAATCCTTAGTGGAGGTACCACTAGTTTTGGAACTTAAAGGCATTAGCTCCCTACCTAAAATATTTATTTGGAGAAAACAATACTTTTCCGGTAATTATTACGGCCATTGGATAGTAGAAGCTTTCATCACCATATTGAAAAGGCACAAAAGGCAGAAATCAGATGGACCATAGCTAACATCATCAGGATCCCTCTAGGCATATGCACTCATAAAATCCAGCTCGAGCTGAATTGTGTACCAAGCATAGAGCATCAGCAGTAACTAAACCCACCCGATGCAAGTAATGAAGAAGAGGAGATTGTCAAACGGCCCTAGGCAGCTAGTTTAGCTCACCCCCGTACGGATAGCAAGTGGGTAAGTCCGGTACAATTTGTGCCAAAGAAAGGTGGGATCATAGTGGTACCCAATGAGAAAAATGAGTTTATACCGACAAGACCAGTCACGTTGGCGTGTATGTATGGATTACCGCAGAAGCAACCCTTTGGACATAGATGGACCATTTTCAATGTTATTCATGGATCAGATGCTTGACAGGTTGGCAGGTGGAGAGGCTGGTATTGTTTTCTTGACGGTTATTCGGGGTATAATCAGATCTCTATAGCCTTAGAAGACCAAGAAGACAACCTTCACTTGCCCGTATGGAACATTTGCTTTTAGGAGAATGCCTTTTGGGTTGTGCAATGCACCGGCCACATTCCAACGTTGTATGATATCGATATTCTTAGATATGGTAGAGCATACCATCAACGTATTTATGGATGACTTCTCAGTTGTGGGAGAATCATTCAAATCCTGCCTCAAGCATTTGGGCAAAGTGTTGAACAGAGATGTGAAGAAACTAATATGGTCAAGTGGGAGAAATGTCACTTCATGGTCAAAGAAGGAATCGTCTTTGGGTCACAAAATCTACGGAAAAGGGATGAGGTAGACAAGATAAAAATTAAAGTAATAGCAGGAGTTTCCACCACCTATTTCTGTAAAGCGTGAAACTTTTTAAACATGCATGATTCTATAGGAGGTTCTTCAAGAACTTTTCAAAGATTGCACAACCACTATGCAAACTATTCGAAAAGTGAAGTTCGTATTTGATGAGGCATGCTGAGGCCTTTGAGTGCCTGAAGGAGAAACTCATCACTGTTCCTATTATTATAGTTTTATATTGGCCTCTTTCTTTTTAGGTAATGTGTGATTCTAGTAGGGTGGCCCTCGGTGCTGTCCTGGGCCAATGGAGAGCGAAGATTTTTCACCCCATCTATTATGCTAGTAAAACACTCAATACAACCCAAAAGAACTACACAATCAACGAGCAAGAAGAAATTTGCTATCTATGGTCTTTGCATTTGAATAGTTCCGAGCATACTTTCTTGGAACTAAGATAATTGTCCATACGATACCATGATGATTTAAGGTACCTGATGTATAAAGGGATGCTAAACCCAAGTTGATCATATGGGTGTTGTTACTCAAGGGTGGATTTGAGGTGAAAGTCCAAAAAGGAAAAGAAAATCAGGTAGTCAAACACTTGTCTAGACTGGAATCTGAGGCTAGAGAAAAAGTGGAGATTGATATCGATGATGCTTTTCCAGATGAATAAGTATTAGCTGCATCTCAGGACCTGATACCTTGGTTCGCTGCCTATGCAAATTATTTGTGAGTGACATGATCGGCTGAGGATATGACACCCCAACAAGGAAAAAGAAGTTCTTGTTTGATGCTCGAAGGTACTATTGGGATGAACCATACTTATTATGTATTTATGCAGATGGGTTGATTCGGAGGTGTGTGCCATAGGTAGAGATATCGATCATTTTGAAGGCTTTCCACTCGTCCCCAGTTGGGGTCACATCATCGTGGTAGCCGAGCGCACATAAAAATTCTGCGGTCACGAATTATTCTTTGGACCTTTGTTCACCAAGATGCTTATGATTATGCCAAGTCATGTGATCAGTGCCAAAGACAAGGCGACATTACTCGTAAGCAGTGAGTTATCATTGACCTCATCTAGAAGTAGAGTTATTTGATGTATGAGGTTTTGACTTTATAGGCCCATTTGTTAACTCATATGGGATGCGTACATACTTAGTTGCGATGAATTTATGTATCCAAATGGGTGGAGGCTATTGCACTTCCACAACAATGAAGAAATAGTGTTACAGAATTTTTGTGGAAGCACATATTCGCTAGGTTTATTTTCCCAGAGCAATCATCAGTGACAGGGGATCACACTTTTGTAACCGCCTCTTTAAATTTCTGTATGAAAAGGAAAAATACGTGTGAAGCATAAGGTGACACCTTACCATCCTCAATTAAGTGGGTAGGTAGAAGTGTCTAACGAGGGGAGATAAAGACTATTCTATCCCGAAATGGTGAATACCAATCGGATAGATTGGTCTAGGAAGCTCGATGTTGCGCTGTGGGCATATCGAACAGCACATAGACCCCCATCGACTCATCTCCATATTTCGGCTAGTCTATGGGAATTCATGTCATCTATTGGTAGAGTTAGAGAATAAGGAATTATAGGCTACGAAGAAGCTGAACACAGGTGGAATGAAGCAGCCAAGTTGAGACTAGACTAGCTCAATGAGTTAGATGAGTTCCAGCTTCAAGCTTACGAGGACGTGAGTCATTATAAAGAAAGAATGAAGATCTATCATGATAGGAAGATTACAAAAAGGGAGTTCAACATGGGTGATTGGGTCTTCTTTGTTAATTAAAGAGGTCCATCTGCATTCAAAAAATTGAAATCTATGTGGATGGGACCATATAGAGTGGTGAATGTGTCCCCATATGGTGTAGCAGAGCTTGAAAATAAGGATGGTAAGAGGTTTAAGGTGAATGGTCAAAGGATAAAAGTTGTATTTGGAGACGAAGAGATAAGAGGAAATGGGCGGTGTACCTTGATAACACACGAATGATCATGGAAGTTATGATGTGTCACGATGTTAAATCAAACACTGCATGGGAGGCAACCCATAGAACTGAAGTCTGAGTAGCCACAGGTATGTCTCTTTCCCTTGTGCTCTTTATATTCTACGCTTAGGGGATGAAGCATGCTTTTCTGAAAGGGGAGGTGGTGTATTTGTATTTTGGAAATTTTGTTCATCGAGGTTTTTATTGTCGCATGTCTTTTCCCTCGGGCATGCTAACTAGTAGAAATGACGTGTGTTAGGTTGTTTTGTTTAATTAGAAGTAGCTTAGAATTACTTTGCAGCCAATAAATGCACTAGTTTGTTGTTTTTTGAGAAAAAATTGACCCTGCTAAAATCTTTTTGATGTTAGTTGTGTAGTTTAATTACAATTGCATGACTTTTGTGAATCTTTATATGGAATTAAATTATAAGTACGAGTAGTTGTAGTTAGTCGTGCATGAACCGAATAGGTAGATTCAATGCAAACCGGTACCATAAGTGAGTGAGGTCATATACCTAGTTCAATATACCTAGTTCAATATTGCATTTAGGATTTAGAACTTGCCCAGTTGGTCTTTGCACATAGGCTTTAGGATAGTTGGCAGGAGGTGATCATAGGCTTTTATTGATAGATGAGTCACTTTAGCCTAAAATACCCTACCAAATGATGATGAATCGTTTGATCCCAATTTTGAGCCTTAAATGAACCCTTTTTTTGGTGAATGATTAACTACATTTTTTTTAAATAATAAACCTGTTTTAGCCTTGGTCCCTCCTTGGATATTGTGAACCTCAGCCCGAGCCAAAATTCCTAAGTTGAGGTGGCTGTAGGGTGCATAGACTGTGGGGAGGTGAGGAAAAGAAAGGAAAAAGGGTTTAAAATGAGGTGTGATGTGACAAGAAAAGAAAAATTGAATAGAAAATACAATAGAAAAAAAAGGAATGAAAAAGTTGAAAACACACTACACCCACATCTTTGCATGAAAATGGAGAAAATGGAGGAAAAAGTTGAAAAAGTGGAAATAGGGTAGAAAAGGTGTAAATGGAGCCACAAGTATATATAGTGCAAGGAGGGGTTTAGTCACTAAAATCCCATATTTATCATACTCAACCTGAAGCCTACATTACAAGCCAAACAAGTCTTTATCTTGATCCTAGTTTAGGTTTGTCCGAAGAGTCAAAGTAGAGAAAATAAAGGCAAGCCGATGATATTCGATGTGCAATATTTGAAATTTATTTGGGAGAGTGAGAGTATCATTTGTTTAGTCCCAAGTTCATTATAGTATATATCTGTGAGTTGGGGACTTCTTTTACTGCAATGGGGAGTATCTGGTTTATGTTACATTTTTACCATTTATGCGTGTGAAAAGCATTCGTGATAGCTCGATTCTCTGTTGATAGTTGGATGTCATATCTCGACCCCTGTATGTCATTGATTGTGGTTACTGTGTATATGGCTGACTTAGTTTGAACAAAAAAAAAGGGTCAATAGCTGGTTTGGTTCATAGTGCAAATTTTGTGGTGTTGGCTCTGGGTATTCAGTTTTACTTTCTAGTTAAGTGTGGTTTTTATTTTGTTTTCTTTGCTTGAAGACATATAAAAAGTATTAAGTTGAGGGTGTAGATGCGCTGTGAGTTTACAACACTTTTGTGTTTAAAACTCAAAAAATAATATGGACTTAAGTATGTTTATATGGATATGAAGTGCTTTTACTTTGTTTTCGGGGAAAATAGCTAGGTGTATGAGTGAAAATGTGCAAAAATTGTAGAAGTGCAGAAAAAGTCCAAGTACTAATCTCGAATTGCAGGCCATACTGAGACTCGTGGAAAATCCCAAAATATTGGTACAAGGTAAGGAGCCAAAGTACAACTCGGTATGAGTTGTACTATTACAGTACGAGCCGTAACTTGAGCCATAGAAAATTCCAAGAAATTTGTCTCCTACGGTAGAAATTATAGATCGTAGCATCTACCTATGACCCATACTAGGAGGCGTGGAGAATTTTAGAGATTTTTGGGACTTGGTAGATCTCATGTTATGACAAGCTGTTACGGTGTTAGGATCAAGGTACGAGGCATACCAAGACGTGGTGAAATCTTGAAGATGCCGAAGTTCTCGGGTGTGAAGCCATGAATTGATTGTATGACTCGTGGGATCTTGTTACGAGTTGTACTAGAGGCCAACACTTAGCAAATTCTGCAGAAATAGAATGTATGAGATAAGGCATGACTCGTACAATCCTGTTATAGGTCATATGAGGAGTCGTGGAAGTCGACAGATTTGGATATTTTCTATTAACTTAGGAAAGGATTTTATTATACGCTATAAAATAATTTTTAGGTTTCTTTTAGTTTTAGTAGCAGTGAGAGGTTCATTATCAGTTTGTAATTAGTTTTTGACAATATTGGAGAGCAATTCTTGAGACCTTAACTTGTATTTTCTCAATTGTTCTTGAATTTATTCAACATCTTTTCTTGCAATATTCAAAACGGGTTTTCTTTCAATCATCATTGTAAGTATTTAATTATGTATTTGTCTATGAATACTAATGTAATTTTACAATCATGAGAGGCTAAAACCTCCATAACTAGGATTGTGGGAACCATGATGGATTAACGAACTAGGGTTACACATAGTGATTCAAAACCAATGTTAAACTCTTGTATTGTATTCTCTTAATCAGTAATGTTTCTTAACAAACTGCAATGTTAGGACTTGCCCTAATTCTTTACTTTCTTGAACCTAGAGAAGTAGAGATTAGGAAAGAATGCTACAATAAAGCCTTGATTTTTATGATCATTGTATAGCAAGCTACGGTCGCAGGATAGTTAATTTGAAATAAATTGAGAATGGTTAAATTGAAATTGCTCATAAGACCTAAATCGGTGATTGAGTATAGTCATCCAATAGGGATGAATCGATCGTTGGATGAACCCTAGTTATTAATTCTACGAGTAAGCATTGGGATAGATCACGAGTGTAAACCCGAAGTATTTATGAATCTATGGAGAATATTTATCCTAGTTAATTACAAATCTTTGTAAACAACAATTGATTTCCACTCTTGTTTTACAATTATTTTCTATAAACCCCTCAAATTTGGAGATAACATACCTAAAAGCTTAAATACCTGCATTAGTCTAGTCCTTACCATATTTACCTGTGGGTTCGACCCCAACCTTCGTTGGGTTCTTTATTGAATTGTCCGCTTCATATATGAGGTTTGAGTGTTATCAATGCATATATGACTATCCGATTCAGTATGATATTTTATGACATTCTCGTGGTATGGAGATAGGTATGTGCATGTATTTTAATATTAGAACAATGACTCACTCATTATGTTTGTGACCTTTGTGTGTAGTGAGATTACTTAATCTGTATTTGCGATTTCTTGTCTTATTTAAATTGATCTTTGGTGGGTTTTAACAAAAGATAGTGCATTATCGTGAGATGGCGGTAGACTTTATTTGATGTACCTCACTAAGAAGGGTTGGAAGATCCTAGATATAATTAAATAGGTTAATAAATGGAAGAAACATACTTGGTTAATCCTAGTGAAGTGATCAGAGAGATAGTGGTGCTACAAATTTTACAGCGGGAATAAACGGGCGAGTCAGGGAAAAGCGGAGTGATGTATTTGTTAATTATATCATTTGTAATGAGCAAATAGTCATGGTAGTGGGACCGCTGCAGTTATCTGAATGCTCGTTGCAGCAGAAATGAAGAGAGACAGATTGAAGGACTTTAATAATGAATAGGTTCATGAAAGCATTTACGTAAACTTTGATGAGATTTAAGAACATGGAAGTAGCAGCTACACCTAGTGTGATGTTTAGGAGTGAGATAATTGTCACATTTATTGGCATTGATTGTATATAAATTATTATGTTATTGTGTTAACTAACCCAGTTGGCCGATGATGCCTACCGAGCTGCGTGTAGATGTGCTGATACTACCTTGCTACACCTTTTGGTGTAGGTTATGGCAGGTTGAAGTTCCTTGATTGGCATGGGTACCGGCACCGAAGCCGGTGTTCTTCTTTCTAGACAGAAGCTGGGTCATTTTTGTTTTTGTTAAATATTCAAATAGAGCTCTTGTACCTATCTAGATTAGATTTTGGGAAAGTCATATTAGAAAAATCTTGTTAATATTATTTTGTTTGAGATTTTAGCAATTAATGAGAAGCAATGAAAATGTTTGAAATTATTTCCTCGTATATTAATAGTAATGTTGTAGGGGTTCTCCTATCGAGTATAGTCGATGTAGGTGCCCACGCGACCTGTCCATTTAGGCAGTGACAACTAGAAACCAAAAAAAATGGTTTGCAAAGTCATTAAATCTTCAATGATTTTATCAATAGCAGAAAATCTCATCCTTTTGTGCCAATGAGGCTGCCGATGAAGAAAAGAGATCCCAGAAGGGACATCAGCTTTATTTTTGGGCTATAAATCGATGATTGGGCTCAGAAGTTAATGCTGTGAGTCTTGAAATAACACAACATAACTTCAAGCATGGAGAAATTACTAATCTTTTCATCCGTAATAGTAGCTTTCAACTTCAATTTACTAGCAAAAATAAAACCAATTAAAGCTCCAAAATAGACCAAGTCTTCTGCTCCTAAATTTTTAGGATTTTAGCACAATCGGATAAAACTTTTAAAAACTTTATTTGTGCCACTCCTTTTTCTTCTCCCATACTTTCCTCATTTCTTCTTAAATAACTGCATTCCTCTTCTCACAGCTCAATAGTTTCATTATCCTTCTTTTCTTCTATAAAATCATATCAACACTCTTTTAAATCTTTCCTTTACATATTTTTTTTTTCTTCAATTTCTCCAAATCCCACATGTAATTTTGAGTTTTTCATCTTAGATCCAATTGTCATCCTACTATACAACTTCTTGACTTCACCATCACGAATTCCAGAATACAGAGATAAATAAAACATCAATCAAGCTAAAAGGAAAATAATCACAAAAATCACAAAGGAGATTTACCTCACACGGGAAATGCTTGAGTATTAAACTTTAAGCGGTGATAAACGACTTACTAACCTCCATAAAATTAAACTTTGAAAGTATTATTAGATCTGCTTCAGATGAATAAAAAAAATAAACTGTTCAAAAATAAACATGTTTTATGTCATATCCAATCTCCATCTATAATGACTACCTATTTAACAAAGGCTTATTACTTGGGAAAGATAAAACTAAAACACACTCATATCGGTCCATCAATTGCATAGCACGAGATTTATTCAATTCATATGACGTCAAATGGTATAACAAAGATAGTAGATTCAAACCAAATTGACATGCCTATAATCAATGAACTAATCTATGAAATAATAAACATACACAATTTTGAAAATAGATGCAATCTTGAAGGTATAAGGAACTAACGGATAGGATACCATCATATACATGTTCCGCATATCACAACAACCAATATGACCGTGGAAATTGAAAAATTCCAGCAAAAGAGTGATAGTTAAGATGTTTACCTAAAAAATAGATCGTCTTAAATATGTAAAGGACTTTCATAAATGTAGTGCAATATTGTCAGTGTTAAAATAAAAGTTGATCTGAAAAACTTTCTTCAAATATATTTTATAAGCAAGATGGATATTACCATTACTAAATACAAAAAGAAGAGTTTGTCAATCATAAAATGATGTTTACTTATCTAAGTCATTGATTTAATAATCCTTTTCTATTTTCCTGCCTAGTGCATCAAACTTTATAACAAATCTAAATTGAATAAGTAAATAAATCTTGTTAAAGTTTGGCCTTTCTACTATTAGCCATAATCTCTTTTGGCCGAGGAATATAGACAATAATGATGCTAAGTATGATTAGAATAGTTCAAATGATAATTAGAATTACATTTCAAAGAAATTGTGTTACCTGATGAGCAGCAGCTGTCATGCGAAAATAAGGTACATTGGCAATAGGTCTCCTGAAGAATCTCTTGCGAATCGGTCCGTCGTAAACGAACATATAGTCCATCCCAAATAATGTCATTTCCGGTCTATGTTTAGAGAGAACACTTTATTCTATTAATTCATTACTTTAGACTACTTTATAAGGACACTCCTAATCAACGATTAAAAAAATTAAAAATATATATGAAAACATACAACACAAAAATAGAGGCCGGAAAAAAAGGTCTTTCTGAAAAGAAATGGTAGAAAAGAAGAGCTAGTAAAGAGAATTACTTCAATGCAAAGGAAAGGTCGAGTATATTATATTTACATCAAACTACACACACATATATACATGTGCAACTTTAATTTTCATATTAAGAAAAATAACGGTGTAGCAACAGCAATAAAGGATCATTAGTATCACTAACATATGAATGAAAAGGTGCTAATGGTATTTGTAGAGCATTAAATAGCTAATTTATAAATTAATTTTTTGAAGATATCTTGAAGAAAATTCTAAAGCAAGTAAAATGAGAAATCCGCCATAATACTATGACTGAGAGTATTTTATAATGAATAATAAATTAAATATGAAGTGTAAAGCCTACCGTATGGAATAGAAAAATTGATCCACAGATAACAATGCTTACATGCCCTGTAAAAGTTGAAGTTTCATCAGAGAAATAGACTGAATTTTGCAAGAACCCAACACACCTTCCTTAATAGCCTCATAAAACACTCTTATCCTATATAAAAAATCTCTCAACTTTCTGTGTCGACTTAAGCGGTACTTAAAAAGCCTGATACGATATCTATTTTTTAGGATATGGAATCTAGATGAAAAAACATAGGCAGGAAACATGGTGTTACACCCTGTAAGCTCCTAACATTTAATCGGCATATTCGTACGTTAGTCAAGACTTTTAGAGTCTTGACGCGATGAAAGGGCCCGAGGAAAAGCCAAACGAGCGCGGAATCAAGGTTGCAAGGGAGAAGGCCGGACAAGCTGCCAAAGGGCAACGTGTCACAGGAAACCTCCCCCTCACGATGGGCTCCGTGACACGCCCAATAATTGGCGCGATAGGGTCCGTGCCACGGCCCCCTATCCACCGCCCAAGTTTTATATAAATTCAATTGTTTCATTTGATTTATAATATAAAAATGAGACCTTCGTCAGAGAAGAGATAACCCGCCATTTTCATGTAATTTCCTCTGATTACGCTGCTAAATGCCCAAACTCAAATTAACTTCAGGTATCAGGTTCTAAGCCTACGGGGAGCATTACTACCGAGTTATTTGCTCAAAATAAGCCCGGGAAAATCAAAACCCCGTCGCATAGAAGTTGTCGAATTGCTCCAAATTGATTCCTAAACGATCACAGGCATCAAGTAAGCGTTTTCCCTTCACAGACCTCAGAAATTATAGGTTTTCGACCGTATTTTACGTAGTTGAATTATAGTTGTAATTATATTAAGTTATCATTTAAGCGGAGTTGGTATTAAATTAATCTCTTTCTACCAGTATTACGGTCATATTTGGAAAGAGATGTTGAATACAAGTTGAAACTCATCGGTTGTTCAGGAAACGACAATCGAGGAATGTTAAGGCGAATTTCTTTGGCAAGTTAGTTTCTTGAGTATTATAATACAGTTTGAACCTCGATAAGGAAGTCAAAAGTCTCATTGTTGTGAATAGCTATTGTTGTTAGCTGAGTTCAATATTTATGTTTAGTTTAAGGATTGACTTTTCCCTGTATAACCTTCCATGACCAACCCAAGGTTACTAGCTGTGTCGTTGCCCGCAAGGCGCTAGATGACGTCACTCAAGTGGTATGCCATCCGCGAGGTACGAAGATGAGGTCCGAGGCCTTATACAGTCCATTCCATGCTGGACTATTTATATCGTATCGGCACTACACCCCCATCGAGCTGGTGCCCGGGAGTGCGAGATATCAGAGTCCACTAGACTCAGACAAAGCTATAGTTCAGGGGTCGAGTGGGCTCAGTTTCACCAAACACAGGGGACTGCTAGGACGACTATAGTTATTAGTTGACTTGTTTTGACCTTGTTAGGGGGTATATAGATTGAAGTGTACTCGCTAGGGCCTATGGGGGGCCCAGTGGGTTATTTTGTGCTGAGTTGTACCTTCCGGCTTATGGGGGCCAGGTAAGGATCTTGTTTGCATTATTTACTGTTAGATTAGTATTGTGCTCAGCGCATATGCAAGTGTATGCAGTTGTACAAGTAATACAATGGCCCTTTTCGGGGGCTAGGATGTATCGAACCCACCGAGTATTGGACTAATTAAGCAAATATTCAAGTTCTAGTGCTACATTCACTTTCCTGATGTTGAGTTGTAGAGATTTTGGGGTGTATTTAAATCTAAGGGTGATCACAAAATAATCGAAACGATACAGAAGCAGCTGGGATTAAGGCCTAATAATCATGTAATGCTACAATTGACAATGGAGCGACGCATGAAAACTTTGAATTTTGCCTCAAATAGTTAAAATGCGATGTTCATGGTCTTTCGAGCCTCTAAACACGACAAACTAGTCTCACACCTACATTGTTGAGAGGATTATAACGTCCTAATTCATGAGCAATTTAACTACGTGGATTTGGTGTATGGAGTTTGTGCCCTTGATTATGGAATTTCGTACCTCTAATCATTTTTACCTAACTTAAGCCACAACTGCTTCTTTGAGCGGTGATGTGAAAATTCTAAGTCGGTGTACAACTCATCCTGTTTTATCAATCAAACAAGGCAAATTAGGTATAATTTCTATCCTAATTGCAAATCCTATCATAAAGATAAGAACCTTGTTCCCTACATTCTTATGTTCTAGCCTAGGGTTACTCTTTGAGATTTTACCTAAGCTTAACGAGTTTGTTTCATGGTGATCAAGCATTAAAAAAATAATAAAGAATGCAGACAAAACAACAACTAAAACCAAACCAACAAAGAATTCATGAATTTACAATCATATCATGTGGCCTCAACCCTAAAGGAAGGGTTCCTAGCCACTCATGTTCGATACAAATACTTAAAAACATGATTCAAGTAAAGTACTTACAAGAATAGATAGAATAGAATGAAAACTAGTAGCCCTAGGTAGAGTTCTTCCATTCTCCTTCGCTCCTTTCTATTGTTCTCAAAGAAATTTCGTGATAAATGATTTTTGAGCTAAGTGTCCTATTATATTAAATGGAAAAATTGAATTTTGGCTGGCATGGACTGCCTCCATGCCCGCTATCCATCGCACAGTAGCGGCTACGTGGCTGAACATTGTGCTTGCCCCTTCAGATTTTTTCCCTCAGCGAGGTCTTGTGCGAAGTGCACAAGCGCGTCGGCCGCGTGGCATGCCACTTCTCGCGCGCGGAACATGCCATCACACAGCTTCCATCGCGCGGCAAAGGCTTGTGGCACGGCGTTAGGCGCCAATGGCGTAGCATATGGCACGCTAGTGGCCACAAACAGCCCTCGCTTTACCTTCATGTCATCTTCCTTGCAATGCTCTTCCAACTTCTTTCTTAGCCATTAACCATCATATTTAGTCCCTCCTAAATTTAAACATACAAAGCAAAGACTAATCATGTAGGTTAGTGCATGCAAAAATATGAAAAATCACATGAGAATAAACATCCAAAACCAAATAAAATAAAAAAATTAAAAAAATTAAGTTATAAAATAGCACTTGGGCACGTAATTATGCCCAAGATCACTACCCACACTTAAAGCCTTGTTTCGTCACCGAACAACTCTATTATCTTATGCACATGAAGAACTCACACATAGCTAATTGAAGCAAGACAATTCAAGCTAAAAGCTACACAGGGTGTTTTAGATAGCAAGTTAAAAATAGAGCATATAGATATAACCATTAAAATCACGTATAACCACATTTAAGACTTCCTAGACTCAAGAATCGACTCTCAAACTCAACAAACCCATGAAATTAACCAGCCCAAGAAATCCAACAAAAATTTTATCCTTCATCAAACATGTTCCCTCATAACAAGAGAGACCATTTTCACTAGCAAGTTTTCCAATTATAACATGTATGGTATACAGACAGAATTCAGCTCACTCTCACAAAAGAATTCACATGCATCATGTATTGACCCATAATCTTGCCTTTAGTGTTTACTCCGCTTATTTAGGAATGTTTGAAGGTAAGATCCAAGTAGGACATCAGGTTGTAATGTAAGCTAAGGGATGGGTAGGTTACTAGTTTGGCGATAATAGTGGCTATCTTCCCCAAGCGCTTTTAATACATCACACTTTCATTGCAAACATCTCTTCTCTTACTTCACCATATTATTTTCACTCATAAATTTCCTCTTTTGTTTCCCAATTTCTTTAAGCACACTTAGTTTATTAGTAAGGAGTACTTAAGCAACTTTTTCATTCTTTTGTTCTCTTACTCCCCTACCAATACCCATGCATTTTCAAACAATTGCACCTCTAATATTTTCCTCAACTCCCACAACCGTTATTTTCCTTCTTTTTCACGATTCTCACTCCTTTACTCTTTTGGATTTTTCACTTAAACGCTTAGGAGTTTTGGATCAACTTTAAGGCTATTGAAAGAAAGTTAAGCTTACGTTGCAACTATCAAAGAATAGAGTTTAAGGCTCAATGGGGCTAACTAGGATCCAGACATTCAAGGTAGGTAAAGTGAGGGATAAAGTGGAAGCTCATTTAAAGAAATGCCTAAATCATCTCCTACAATTGATCTCCCTCATTTCGTTTTGTATATACACACCGGGAAAGTTCTAGACACTACACAATAGCGTGTAATATTCAAAAACCTTACACTCACAGCACATGCTCAATTCAAGTGTCACACCCTGCCTTGGGAGGCATAGGCGCTTTGGTGCCCTACTAGGACACAGGCTGGCTGGACTACTAGGCCTAAGCGCCACGGTGCCAGGATGGCTCTAATTCTGAATTTATGAAAACAAGCGGGCTATATAAGCTGTTTGTAAATACATCATCGGTGACAAGGCCTATAGCCACCTTTAGGAATATAACATCTACCCAGAACAACTGAACATAGAGACTGTATTGGGCCGACAAGTCACATGGCGACTAGTTATCAGAAAAGTAGAATCCAAGCGCTAAGGCGATGCATGACCAGACAAAGGTCACCAGCGACAAGCGAATTAAGGCCCCACACGGCTATCACATGCAAACTAAAAACATACACACGGACCCACACGACCAGTACAACTAACCACAGGAATATACCAAATCTGCAAGCCTCTAAGAATAATAAG
Source organism: Datura stramonium (assembly GCA_018107945.1). NCBI lineage: Eukaryota > Viridiplantae > Streptophyta > Magnoliopsida > Solanales > Solanaceae > Datura > Datura stramonium. Next base: position 144,135 of record JACEIK010003458.1, on the reverse strand, counting down.
ATGGTCAAGACGGGGCCTAGGCCTGCCCATGCGTACAAAAAAGGGAAGTAAACCTTTGGCGCTATCCAAGCTCGGGTGATAGGAGATATGAAGACTCTGTACATCTTTGAACTACGAGGATGTGCTCCTCGTCTGCTAATTGCCACAGGCAAGTAATGCAGCGCCCCAAAACGGGCGTCGGTACCACAGTGCGAGTATGGCAATAGCGAAAATAACTAAAGCAAAAATATCTTGCTAGATAAAGTAATAGGAGACAGACTGAGGCCCGACTGAAAAGAGCGTAATTATCTTGAAGAGACTAAGAGTCATACCTGATAACATGGCGGTCTACTTTCTATCTATTAGTAACTAACACAACATAGCATACAAGAACCTTACCATCCCCATAAGTCGTAGGTACCAACCAGCACAATCTATATACCCCTACCAGTCATACCATCCACACTGGTAACTATAGACATCCTGCCGGCCCACAGGTATGCAACTTGGGCTCGCTGGGCCCCTGACTATAGTTGTATCTGAGTCCGGAGGACTCCTGGAAATCTGAAATACGTAAGTCACGAGAATGCGAAATCTTGCACCCCGGGCGCAAGCGCTCGATAGGGGGTGTGGTATAGTGTTGCTATAGGAATGCTGCATCCCATCTTCGTCCGTTGTGGCGGATGACATGCCCTCCGTAGAGTGACGTATCCTCACCCTCACGGCAGGCGATTCGACACAGCTATTAACCCTGGGGCGGTCAAGGAAGCTTTAAGGGTGCCCAACTTGAGTACAATCATGTCTCCTGGATAGCAATAGGCACATGTAATATATATCTGTGCCTTGCGTTTGTGGTGTAAACGGAAGGAAATTTAATCAAACCCTTCATTCCCCTCTGTTCCTATTCGTTTCTTTTGGAAATTATATGAAGGGAAAATGATTTAAAACGAAGTAGAGCCTTATATACTTAGGGCCTTTAAGTCGCATTTATCGAATGCGATTTATAAATCGCATTTGTCGAATGCGATTTTTAAATCGCATTTGCCTTTTGACGCTACGACTTAGTCGGTCTCAGGGCCTTTTCCTCGCATGTATGGTATTCTAAAACTGTTAACCAACATGCGAGTAGGCCAACTAAGTGTCAAGAACTTACGGGGTGTAACATCAAGATACATTAAGTAGACTCTTAACTCAATTAATCACACGAATTCAAAATTAAGCTTTTTAGCACATAGAGTCACATTCAAGAGCCTAGGTGTCTCAACCAAAGTTATACAACTGGTTAATATGCTTCTCATTTAAAACCACTTGCATCATATAATCATGTACAACACATAGCAAGAACATCAAACTATCAATTAGCTACGGGGTTCAAACACAACACCTATTGACTAATTTTCCCTCAAGACAGTGGGCTCATCCATCCATCGTCGGGGAAAAGTGTCACATTTAAACGGAGGCCGAATCATAGACACGGGACAAGGGACCCCGAGAGACCTAAAGTCGACCCCTGATATGAGCATTTAACTAATTCATTCAATAAATATAAAGAAAACATAATTAAACTCGGCAAAGTCACACTTAATATAACAGAATGAACATCTGGAAAATTTGAATACATGTCTAAGTCGATAAGCCTCTAATACGGGCGAGATGATGGAACAATACCCCCAATAAGTCAACAATACTGAAACTGAAAATACAACCAAGATAACAAGAAGTCTAGTCCTCGAATGATGAGAACTCACCAATCAAGCAGGTGCGGCTACGATAGCGACTATGAACGAGAGGTGGTTTGAGAATCCGATCTGCATCATGAAATGATGCGGCATAGAAAGTATGTGGTCGTGGAATGTACCGAGTATGCAAGGTAAGTGAAACCACTCAAGCAAGTAAATCATTTAAGACGTTTCACTGTAATATAGCATAAGCTTTAAACATAAGAGGAAAGGCATACATGCATTCTTTGAATTCATAATAAATCTTATCATAACATGACCATGCACAGCTTTATAACATCATGACTGACTTGAATGACTCAAAGCTGAAACATAACATTTATATCAAAAGCTGAAAAATGAGTCAGACCTTACTTTATGGTATGCATGCATAAGTAATCATCATGAGTAACGAATATGCAAATCTTAATGATATAGGCAGGTGGGAGACTCGTCATAACCTACATACCGATAGAGCTTGTCCCAACTATCACCTTCGTTGGGTAGAGCCATCCATAACCTTGTCAGGGCGATGGACGATACCATGATATCGATATCAAGCTTAAGGGCCAATCGAGTGCAGGGATAGCTTACAAGGGAGGTCCCAATAATATAATAGTATCAACCTACATTGATCGCGTAGTTACGGGGCATAGGGTGATCGAACTTTAACCCGCTCGGTGCTAGTTTCTTCTACCAAAACATTCAATGCTCTCCATATATAACGAAGCTTAACATCATCTAATGACGACTCATTATGAAATCATGCATAACTCAATATCGTATGAAGCAGCTCAACATTGTCTATTGACAAAGCTAAATGATGACATACATCTCAGTACCATTCATACTGTGAAGCTTTATTCAAAACATACTATAAAGCTCAATCAAAGGTGGGAGCATCTACTCAAAATCATGTAGTAAGCTACTTGTAAAATATTTAACTCAACATACCTCAAGCTATAATTTATGAAAAATTGGGAAAAACTTCACTTCAAACAATGTGATAGCTTATGTTGGGAAAATCATCACTTTAAATCATCATGTGGGCATTGCCTAAAGCTTTATCATACTAGGATCTACACATTTTATTTTGAAAACAACATCACAATCATGGGTAGCTTTAGACATATGCTTTTAATCATTAAATCTCATCATCATCATACATTCAACATCAATCTCTTCTTTCATGAACTCCTCATCCATGGGCATTCAATTTCATAAGTTAGAAATCACAATTTGGAATTGAAAACAAATTTAAAATCTACCCAAGCTTCCGATTCCTCAATATAACCATAATTTAATCATACTCATGTGTAGTAAGTTGAAGAATTTGCAATTGGGTAAAACCCACACTTGGTCATAGACAATTTATCACATTTGATAGAAACTGGGCATGGGTGTGGAATAACACACACCCACTCATAGCACACATACACGGAAATGGTGAATTCTAACACCCTCCTAATTACCCATTGAGATTCCAGTTGGAAACCTTGAAATTTCACCTTGAACCTTCCTTTCAAACCTTCAAACTTGCATGCATGAGTGTAATGACTTAGAATAGGATTTACCCTGCTTAAAACCCACTAAAACAGGCATAAACATTGACATAGTATAGGTCTTAGGAACTTAGAAAAGTGCAGCCCTTGCTATTTCCTGAGGAAAATAGCGTAAGGTGACCTAGGCGGTGACACGGCGATTCATCGAGTGAGCAACGACTCGTTGAGTCCCCCATCAAGTACACTGGTCAACTGATCTGCTGGGACTCGTAACCACTCGTGGTGTACCTATCGACTCGTGGTCACCTTCCATCGTGAACAACGCGCTAACATTCATGAAAAACCATCTTGCTCGATCATGCCTCACCTCACGGAGTCGTTAGGACTAGCCCGACTCATGGGGTCTCATCCGTTAGGTACACTGGTCAGACCTCCTATAAATTCCTCAACCTCACCCTACGATAGGCCTGAAAACTCGTAGTAACTGACCACGAGTCATCCCCTGTGGACCTCAACTCCTCCTTCCCACGAGCCACCTAACATTTCGTGGGGTCTCCTCTGACTCGTCTGCCTTTGTGGCGCAATATTTTTCAGATTTTTCCCCATTTCAACTCCTGGTCCGATCTTTGTTAGGGTATAGCTTAAAAACTCCCTAACTGGATAGTATGTACAAACAAATGAAAATTTTATTTCTCGTTCAAAGTGCCCCCTTCGAAACCGAGAAAGAAAAATCAAAGGGTGAATTATTGTGCTCAATTTAAATTTTTTTCAACAAAAACATTATACCCAACACCAGATTCACCCGAAATAACTTAGCACAAAAATTTGAAAATTTCCCTCACCCAACACTTAAAACATGCTAGATCCCCAAGCATCAATTACAATTAAAAAAAAAAGGTGAGAGATACTTCTTAAGGCCTCTAGGCCTAGCTAACGGCATGTTTTCTCTATTTTTGAACACGTGGGTCATCGACCCCACACACATCATGCTCCTTAGCTTTCAGTTTCATGGGTGACTCAGACTTCCCCTGAGTCTTCTTAAAAACAAACAAACAACAACAAGTGAACAATAATAACCAAGAGTACAAAAAAGGCTGAAAATAAAGTGTACGTGTGTTACTCTTAGGTTTCCTCCCAAGCGAGCGCCTTATTTTTACGTCGTGGCACGACGCATCAAGTTTACCACTTTTTCCCTCCATTTTGAGGATATGAATCTCACCTAATTTCTTATCCGGTTTCCTCATCCACGGGTGGTGGTGAAAAAATGGAATGACCAAGCGTGGAGTGTCGCCTCACGGCACTTGGCCAGCCCTTACGTAAGTGAAGTCATTTGTCTCTCAAAATAAGCCAAATTTCATAATATACAGGGTTTGTTCCTCCTCTAGACCTTTCTGCCACAAGCTTGGAAGACTCTATTTCTAGCTTGTCAACCAAACTTAATGTCGATAAATGCTTCGAGTGGGGTACAATACACCTCAACCCTGAAACTGCATTGTGCTTGACCTCCTTACTTGTACACCTTCTCCACATCAACATCTGACTCCCACATGAATGTCAAATGGACTGGAACTCTATCTCTCCCTTATGTGAATGGATCAGATATATGTGTGAGACAATCAAGGAGACTCTCGGGAGCTTCTAAGCTGTTGAGCTTTTTCCAAGAACTCACCCTTTTCTTCTCCTAGCAGTCCCTCTTGAGTATTGGCTAAGATCGTCACTTGCAAGTCAAAGCAAGCTTCAGCGTCAGCCATCTCTCAATGAACTTGGCGCTTATCATTTCTAAGGCCTCTCGGTTTTCCTTGGTCGAACTCCCAGCCCTTCCATTTGCTCCCTCATTGCTTCTGTCTTCCCAAGGACCTATTTTAACATATTTTCTATCTGAACTTGGTGTTCTAAATTCTCCTCCTACATCATTCCTGTACTCATCAAAAACAACGGAAGAGTTATGGTAGGGGCTTGGGGTAGGGAATATGAATTTGGACAACCATTCCAATGGCCATCTGATCACCACATATATTGCAAATTAGCACAATATTGCCACAAGTGAGGTCCTCCCACCAATTCAGACAAGACTCAACAAAATATGAGTATCCACCATTCAACCCATTTGTGTTCCATGATGTCATGTCAAGAAGAGTATCAAACTCAAACCAAAAATAAAAGAAATCTAAAGATAATGTTTTTTAACACTTAGAAAATTTTACATCAACACATAAACAATAAATTCACCAATTTTGCCAATCCCCGGCAACGACGCCAAAAACTTATTGTGCTCCAACGCAATCGCAAGTGTACGCGGTCATACAGTAATACAATATGGCCCTTTTTTAGAGCCGAATGTCGAACCCACGGGGACTGGCTAATTCGGTGAATTATCAATTTCAAGTGTTAAATTAACCTTCATAAGTGTTGATAGTAGAGAAATTTCATAAAATTCTAATTAAATCTATGGGTGATCACAAAATAATCGAGAAACAATACAAGAAGCAACTAGAGTTAAGGCCCCATAATCATGCAATTCTACAATTTCACAATGGTTCAAGTATGAAAACTTTAGTTGTTGTCTCAAATAGTTACAATGTGATGTTCATGGTCTTTCGAGCCGCTAAACACGACAAACTAGTCTCACACCTACATCGTTGAACGGGGATGTGATGTCCTAATTCGTGAGCAAGTTAACTACTTGTATGTGGTTTTACGGAGTGTGTACCCATGATTATAGACTTTCGTACCTCTAAATCATTTAACCGGACTTAGCTTCACAACTACTTTTACAGCGGTGATGTGACAATTCTAAGTCGGTGTCTAGCTCATCTGTTTTAGTAACCAAGCAAGAAAAGTTGAGTATAATTTCTGTATCTAATTGCAAATCCTATCGTAAGATAAGAACTTGCTCCCTACATTCTTATTTCTAGGCTAGGGTTACTCTTTCGAGCTTTTATCTAAGCAACGAGTTTGTTTTCATGGTGATCAAGCATTAAGACAATAATAATTAAGAATGCAGACAAAACAACAACTAAAACTCAAACCAATGAAGAATTCATTAATATTTTACAATCATACATGTGGCCTCAACCCTAGAGGAAGGGTTTGTATCATGTTCATACAAATGCCAAACATGATTCAAGTAGGTACTTACAGAATAGATAAAGAGAATGAAAACTAGTGGAGCCAACCCTAGGAAGAGTTCTTCCGTTCTCCCTTCGCTCCTTTCCATTGTTCTCATGAGATTTCGTGATAAATGATTTGTTGAGCTAAGTGTACTATTTATATTAAATGGAAAAATTGAAATTTTGGTGACCATAGACTACCTCCGTGCCACGCTGCCCATCACAGCAGCAGCTCAGCCTCGAACTGTCGCGCATGCTGCTGGAATTTTTCCTCGAGTCTTGTGCGAGGTACTGCGTCAGTCGGTGTGGCATGTTTGCTTCTCGTATGCGGAACATGGTGTAACACGGCTTCCATCGCGTGGCAAGGCATGGCATGGCACGGCGCTGGGCACATCAATCGCCTAGCATGGCACGCTAGTGGCCTAGGCAGCCCCTCTCCTTGCAACTTCATGCCATCTTCCTTTCAATGCCTTCAACTTCTTTCTTATGCATTTACCATCATATTTAGCTTCAAAACTACTTCTATAGTGGTGATGTGACAATTCTAGAAATCGGTGTCTAGCTCATCTCATTTTAGTAACCAAGCAAGGCAAATTAGATATAATTTCTATCCTAATTGCGAATCCTATCGTAAAGATAAGAACATTCTCCCTACATTCTTATGTTCTAGCCTGGAGTTACTCTTTCGAGTTTTTACCTAGCTTAACGAGTTTTGTTTTCATGGTGATCAAGCATTAAAAAAATAATAAAGAATGCAGACAAAACAACAACTAAAACTCAAACCAACGAGAATTCATGCATTTACAATCATATTATGTGGCCTCAGCCTAGAAGAAGGGTTTTAGCCACTCATGTTCGTACAAATACTTAAAAATATGATTCAAGTAGAGTACTTACAAGAATAGATAAAAAGAGAATGAAAACTTATGAACCCTAGGTAGAGTTCTTTAGTTTCTCCCTTCCTCCTTTCAGTTATTCCTCAAGCAATTTCGTGATAAATGATTTTGAGCTAAGTGTCCTATTTACACATTAAATGGAAAAAATTGCCCAGAGTTTTGACGCCATGGACTGCCTTCATACCCCACTTGTTGCCATCGCGCAACAACGGCTTTCCAGTGACACGGGTGTCGCTCATACCTTGGAATTTGTACCTCGGAAGGTCTTCTGCGAAACCTACGCATCGGTCGGCATTGGCACACTGCTTCGGCGCTTGCGGCACATAGCGTGAACGCCTTCCATCGGCAGAAGGCTTGGCATGGCATGGTGCTAGGCGCGCCAATGGCCTAGCGTGGCATGCTAGTGGCTAAGCAGCCCCTCTCCTTTGCAATTTCATGCCATCTTCCTTGCAATGCTCTTCCAACTTCTTTCTTGTACGTAGCATTATATTTAGTCCCTCCTAAGAATTTTGAACCTACAAAGCAAAGACTAATAATGTCGGTTAGTGAATACACAAAATATTCAAAATCACATGAGAATGTAATTAATTAAATTGACAAACTTGACTAAATTAAGTTATAAAATAGCACTTGGGCATGTAACTATGCCCAAGATCGAATAGATAACCCAGAAAGTTAAGTTATTCAGGTTACACCTTTATCTCCTTCACTCAGTTACTTTCGGTTTCATTTTAAGTTTTGTTCGATTATTGCCTTACATATTGATACATATTGTGCGCGCCCATCTTTAGGCCTTTGCATTACTTTCTGCCGAGGTGCGGATAGACACGAATCCAGGATCTTTCTATCTTTCAGCCCGAGTGCGGTGCGATCCAGCTCCTCTCCTCCAAGTTGATTAGCTAGAAGGTTTGTTCTTTTCATTGTACGAGTATGGGTAGGTTGGGACCCTTTCTGGAGCCAATATTCTACTCTTAGAGGATTGCACATTTACAGTTCCCTGTGGTTAGTTTGTGGTTGGCCGTGTGGGGCCTATGCGTGTTTATTTCGTGTGATGGCCGTGTAGGTCCTTGTTTAGCTGAATAGTGGCCTTGTTGGCTATAGTTTAGTTCTCATTGCTTGATTTTCATTTTGATTAAAACTAGACGGCATGGTGGTCTTGTCGACCCGTATAGGACTTCCTTGTTGCTTGTTGGGTAGCTATTTTCATTTACAGGTGGCTATATGGCCTTGTCGGCGGAGGCTGTATTTACAGGCGAGATATAGCTCGTTACTTTTTTCTAAATTAGGTTGCGAGGCATGCACCCACGGACGTGCATAAGCTGGAAGCGATCGGATCCCGGTGTGGCGCTGGGTGCCCGGTCATGCCTCCCAATAGGGTGTGACAAACTTGGTATCGAGCAGAGTCGTATCCATGGAGTCTACAAGCCGTGCTAAGTAGAGTCTTGCCTATAGATGTGTTGTGCACCACATTGTATAGACGGGGAGGCTGAGGCATGATAGGATAGTTACTACACTTTCCTCTTCCGGTCGTTCTATAGAGCTATACGGTATAGGATTGAGTCCCTAAACACCATATTCTGCTTGTCTATAGAGAAATATCGAACGGGCAGCCGAGGCCACGACTGGCAGGAAGTTGGGCGTCGCGACGAGGGGAGGCACTAGCCGGGTTCCCCGGTCGAGAGTCGGCTCGATGCGAGGGCGACGGAGACTCCATCTCGGTCTCTCCAGCGGTCTACTTGCCCCATCAGGAGCCGTCCCGGGGCAACGGGATGTGTCGGCACCACCTACGTAGGTCCTTATACCGATGCCGGTAGATCGGGGAGGTTAGGAGTGTTGTTTTTATGTTAGCTCGGATGATGGGCACACGGCCTTCGGCCCGGTGGCACCCGTGGTTGCGAAGTCTTTGGGAGGACACGGTAGTTCGAGGGTCCGAGAGTTCCTCGCTCGAGTCCCCCGCATTTCTGGGGACGAATCGCAATGAGGACCCTCAGGACTTCCTGGACCAGTTGCAACGGATATTCAAGGTGATGCATGCCACCTCGCGGACTCGTTTGATTGCGGTATTTGATTGCGGGACATGGCGGTGTTGTGTACACGAGAGTTGGGAGAGTTCTGAGGTAGAGATTTTCCCCCCTCCTACTTGGTCTAACTTTTGAGGCCTTCTTGGACCATTATTTACCACGAGAAATCAATGGGCCGGGTAGATCAGTCTACGCATCTGGAGGAGCGGGGTTTGATGAGTGTTCGGGAGTGCGCTATGAGATTTGACTCCTTGGCGATGCACCCTAGGCGGGCATGGTAGAGGACATGGATATTGCCCTGTTCGGGCATTTGCTCGAGAATATTGAGGGAATCGGGCAGCGGTAGCGGGAGATAGAGAGAGACATGAAGTCAGGAGCGAGTGTCGCGGTACTAGACCTAGTGACACTTAGCTAGAGTTTCGGGGTGGACCCCAGAACACAACTGCTCCAGTGATCCACCCGGAGACCCCCCACCTCCCCTGTGGCCCGACGGGTGGTAAACCTTGCGTCGGGACGATGGGGACCCGGCGAGCTCACGGCCATCGGGTTCGCAGCGGCAAAGAGGGTCCAGAGCAGAAAGTAGACTTGTTGTGCCACCTTTCCCTATTTGTAGTCATTAAATGACCTTAGCCTTAGGGCATGCGGGTATGGTTCTATTTCGTATTGCAGCGGACAAGAGGGTCACTTGATGAGGGCTTTGTCAGCTAGGGATTCCGAGTGATCGGGGCGACGGGACAGATCTTTGTAGATCACGTGCCCGCATCTCCATCAAGGCGTAGGCCCTCAACTCTAGCCAGCATAGGCGAGGCGGAGTCGGGGCATCGGGATTCGGGCACCCGGTCCGGATCGCACTTATGCTTTATCGGGCGACGGGTCGAGTCATCATTGGATGTTGTGATAGGTATCTTTGGACATCTGTTCTCATTAGGTTACGTTTTGATAGACCCGGGCTCCACTTTTGTCTTATGTTACACCATTAGTGGCCGGGAAGTTCGGTATAGCGCCAAAATTAGCTGACAACCCTTTCGGTGTCAGCACGTCGGTGATTCTATTATAGCTAAAAGGATCTACCGGGGATGCGGTAGAGGTTGTTAGTTCGCCAAACTTTGACAGATTTAGTGGAACTAGAAATGCTTGACTTTGATGCAATTATGGGCATGGATTTGCTAGCACCATGTTATGCAAATGTACAATGTTGGACCAAGAATTATGCGATTTCACTTTCTAGGGGAGATAATACGAGAGTGGAAAGGCAATGCGATCACGCCAAGGTAGGTTTATATCCTATATTCGGGCGAGGAATTTGATAGAAAAGGCTTCGGGATGTCCAAAGAATCCCGACACTTCAATCTATTCACAGTCGCGGCCGAATGGGCTGGATAAATAACACGGGACAAGAGGGCTTGAGAGGCCCCATGTCGACCTATGGCATAAGCATACATCTAACTCCATTCACTTTAATCGGAAGACTGAACATAAGGCATCGCGGAAATGTAAACATAACGTAGCATATCATAACATGAGGAATCCTTTGGACATATACAAAAGCTGAGTTCTACATCTTATCTGAAAGCCTCTACTACACATGATGGGTTGGTAGGATATAGCCCAACTAACCCGGCCAATGTAAACATAATATAACATATAATGTACGTCAAACAGCCCTCGGAACATGAGGACTCACCAATAAGCTGAAAGTTAACTATGAGACGATCTAAAGATGAGGATGAGCCTGAAAGCCGGGTCTGTATCATGAAGCGATACAACATATAAAGTATCGCGATCGATATGTGAAATATACCAAGTATGAAAGGTAAGTAAAACGGACATTTAAAATATATAAAAACACATAAATGATCAGAAGAGTAGGAAAACATGCTCCATAACATAAAAATCGTAATATAACATAAGGCTCATGGTTTTCAAAACATTCGTAATACAATCGTAATCATAATCATAAGAGAAAAGATTTATTGAACATGACTTGAGCCAATATACATAATCATAAATATGCAAAAATCATGAGGAATGTGGAGATTCTGTAGCGGACATACCCCATATGAGCACACATGGAGCCCAACGTAAGCCTAGTCGAGAGGTCGTTCGTACCTTGCCAAGGGTAGAACCATGAAAGGAGTGATCACACATGAGAAAGGTCCATTTGGGCCGAGGACGATCCTAGGGAGTCCCAACATATCCTACGGTGGCACGTAGTTTTATGAGATCCAGGGCAGAACCTGGGCCCCGAACCTACTCGGTGTTCAATACTGCTCCCAAAACATATATAGTGCTCATAGTATAATATGCATGAGTTCATGGGCTAGTTAAATCATGATAATCAAAAATATGCTTGTAAATCATTGAACTAGCCATGAGGTGAGGCCCGTGAGTCGGCCAAAACATAATTAGTAAATCATGGTATTCATGCATACTTGTAGATCATATATATATATATATATATATATACACACACACTTTGTAAATCATCAATTCATAATGGGTATTTGAATAAATTCATATTTTAAATCATAAATCATGATGGGCTTATGAATATCAACAATTAAAGTAAAGATCACAACTTGATTCATCATAGATCATACATAATTAGGCTTAATTTAAATCGAAATCAATAAATTTATAATCAAAATAGTTGTGAAATCTGATCAAAATTCATAAAATATGATGTAACTCATATTTCATAAAATTGCATTGGCAAATCATAGATTTTCACAAACTTGAATTCAAAACCCCATTAGATTTTGGTAGATTTCCATAGATAAATAGAGAATGAGCATGGGTATGAATGAAAACACCCATTCGTAACCCTACATACACAGGTAAGATAAGATTCTAAGTTCTTAAATAACCAAGGTTGAATTGATGAGAAAAGCTTGAATCTGCTTGACCTCTCTAGAATTCTCTAAATTTTGCATGCATGGGAGTGGACTATGCAAGAGGGACTTAACCTATCTTAACATGCCCAAAAATGAAATGACGTAGTTTAGAGCCTTAGCGCATAGAAAGGTCAAAAATACCCTTAATCAAAATCACCTAAAAATCTTCCTAGAGTCAATCCAATGGGCATACCAATGAGTGGATTGAGCTACCCACGACTCATGGGCTGGCACGCCCGTCATTTACACTACCTAGGCCACAGCACAGAATCCTACCACAGCTCGACAGGACGACTCATCCTTTGATCCAACGGATTGTTGAGTCGATTGTTGCTATCCCGAAGATACCCGAGCCTTTCCTCACAACGAGCCTCGCCACGACTCGTTGTTTCCTCCAATGAGTCATTAATTGCCAATCCATTAAGTCACTAGAGATTCTAACAACTTATACAATTATTGGTGATAGCGGTAGTGTCACTCATGAGTCATTGGATGACCATTACTTCCCCAACGCCAAGGTCAATCTTTGCCCACGAGTATAAACAATGACTCGTTGTTTCAAGAAAAGAGTCGTTACTCCACCCATTGCATCCACTGCCACCCGGACTCTTGAAACCACGGCTCCAACGGGTTTGTTGGTTGGACCAACGTCCCCGTTGGGTCGTCGATCTGAAACTACTTTCCTAGTTTTCGACCAACTTCAAATTTTGATCCCGGGTCTTAGGCATTTCTGGGGTATTACAATATCTCCCCCTTGGGAACATACGTCCTCGAATATTGGAAACAAGCGTAAAAATGAAGACATGCAATCCTTACACCCAAATACGATTATTTAGCGAAAACTAATGGAATGACTACCTCCAATTCAAACCACATAGCTGAACTTATTTCATGATTCACATACGCATTCATACACATATAAGAAACTTGAACACATGAACTGAACATGAAAACTACAGAGTTATAGGTCAAAGCGATACCTCAAGTCGGAATTGAGTCGGTAGAGAATAAATGCGGGTATTTAGTCATCATATACGCTTTCGGCTTACCATCTAGCTCCTTCAACATGTTGATTCCTCCATAATACTTAAATGAAGCTACTTCTTTATTCCTTAGCTTCCAAACCTGACGATCCTAATATTTTCTGGAACTTCCTCATAGCTAAGGCAATCTTTTACACTAATGTTGTCCACTAGAACTACTAGAGCGGGATCTCCCAAAATTCTTCAAGTGATACATGAAACAAGGGATGCACAGAAGATAATACTGAGGGCAATTCCAACTCATACGCTACCTTACCAACTCTTCTCATAATCCGGTAGGGACCAACATAATGGGGGCTACGTTTTCCTTTCTTCCCAAACTGCATCACTCCTTCATGGGAGACACCTTCAGAAATACCCAATCGTCCACCTCAAACTCCAACTCTCCCCTCCTCACATCACGCAGGACTTTTGATGACTCTAAGATGTTTTCAGCCTATCCCTTATCAACTGAATATTCTCACCATGGCCTCATGAACCGAATACGGCCCTACCATAGGCCTCACCGACCTCAAACCATCGATGGGCGATCTACATCTCTGCCCATAAAGAGCCTCGAACGGTGCCATCTGGATGCTGGAGTTATAGCTATTATTGTAAGCGAACTCTATTAGGGCCAATTGATCATCCCAACTACCTTTTAAGTCCATCACACATGCTCTCAACATGTCCTCGAGAGTCTAGATTGTTCGTTCCGCTTGGCCATCCGTTTGCGGATGAAAGGCTATCTTTGAAGCCCCAACTGATCCCAAGCCTGTTCTGAAAAGACCGCCAAAACTGGGAGGTAAATTGAGTATCTCAGTCTGAAATAATTTACAAGGGTACTCCGTGCGGTCGAACCAACTCCGGATGCTCTAGTTTTGGCTAATAATGCTTGAATCCGTGGTTTCACTGTGGTAGAAAATGTACAGCCTTGGTTAACCTGTCTACCATAACCCAAATAGAATCATATTGACGGCGAGTACGAGGTAATCCTATGATGAAGTCCATATTAATCTCTTCCCACTTCCAAGTAGAAACACGTGTCACAAAATACTCCTCCCGGCGCTGATGCTCAACCTTTACTTATTGGCGGCGGGTTGACAGCTTACCAATTTTGCAATATCCTTTTTCATGCTATCCCACCAATAGATTGTGTAATCACAATACATCTTAGTGGCACCGGATGGATGGAATGCTGGATCCATGGGCCTCATGCAATATCCGACTTCTCAAATCATCAACCCCTAGAACACATAGGCGACCCTAGTACCCAAGCACACCATCTCCCCTTGGGAAGACCTCCACCTTCTGACTTCGAACGGCTTCCTTCAACTTCATCAAGCTAGGATCGTCTTGTGCAACGTACATCAATAACCAAGGGCCCGATTCTGATTCATTCCAAACTGCCACACCGCTATCGGTTGGGTGACCCAATGAACTCCTACAATTCCTGTCAACAATTCTATAGTGCCAAACCCCTAAGTTTCAATCCTTTATGATCCATGCCAAATATGCAATATGCTCGAATCCACCCGAAATCCATCTAAAACCTTCGGTCGCAGCAATTACGCAATCCAATCATGAGACCCATTCGGACCGGTTGGAACCCTCCAAGTTATCCATATGGGGTTGTTCTAACCCTAAGCTAATCGTAGTCACCTAGCTCTCAAAGCTCAAAAATTCAACACAAGATTCAAATCACTCTCGAATCACCTTTCCAACCCATGAAAACCACCCAACTAAATCATAGATCACCATCCGGAACTAACAAAGCTTTCGGAATCCAAATTCAAGCTTGACACACGATCGTTGACTTTGGTCAACCCCTCAAACTTCAAACCCTCCAAAATCAAAAGTCTCGCCCATCCTTCATTAAGTTATATCGAAAACAATATCATCCACCTCTGTAATCATGAATGACAGAATAATGATACAGAAAGGTTCAACCTAGGGAAGCGGATCAACAATCACAAAATGACCATATGGGTTGTTACACTTTAGGGCTTAGCTAATATTTGGACTTCTGAGCTATATCCGGCATCTATCTTGGGGTTAGGGAGTTGTCCTAAATGTACGTCTTAACCATAATTTCCATCTTGGCGAATGTCCATAGGGTTTAGGTAAAGGAACTGAGCATGAATCGTTTGGAAATCTAAGTTGGGCACATACCTGACATAGCACAATCTTATGAGGGTGATTCACATACAATAAGGGTCGTGACATGGCTTGAATGGGTAATATTGGGATCAGCGACGGACGGGGTTGACTATCATCTTAGGGTTACGAACGTAAGCATGAGTCGAGCGTGGTGTCGAGTGATACATGAGAGAACATCTAAAGAAGAAAGGAGGACTACCCTGCATGCTATCTATAGGAATCCCTTACCGAAAACTCAAGACATATTTGGCGCTTCACTTACCATTTCCTTACCTTTCATGGAATAAGTCTCATCTCAAAATACACAAGAGATCTTGCACCTTGTACAGGAATTCTCGGAACTAGCAATCATGATAGGTTTGATGGGAGAGCTTATAACATACCTGGAACTACATCTGAAGCTGATTGCCACTTGCTCTTGGTAACCTATACTGTTGGGATGAAGCGTTTGCCGGAGCTTTCTGTCCGGAGTGATTGGAAACTCAGCCTATCCTTGCCCTACTTGGGCGTGGGCATTTTCTACATATGTGCCTAGCCTCTCCACACTTGTAACAAATGTCGAACTTGCCAAACATCATCCATGTGATCTACCATATTCAAGAATACCAGCCCGGCTGGAGCCAGGTTGCTGGAGCCGGTCGACGCACCGACCTCTTTGGCCGTTTCTCTTAGTGACGTAATCTTTGTGTCTATGACCAAGCTAACCACAATAAAAGCAAACATATGAACTGCCAAGCACTCTCCTCGGTGATGCCTCCACGCAACGCCTACAAATTGGGTAAGTAATCTCCCCCACCTGGGGCTTGTACTCCCGAACATGGGCTAGAGACTTCGACGGGTTTGAGAGTGACACCCACTACTCGATCCTTGCTAAGAAATCTCAAGGTTTGGGTTAAGGCTACTTGTTCCCCCTTCTTTTCCCCTTAAAACCACCACATCTTTTGTGTCACCAACCTTGGCAGGCTCCTCCTCATGGGTCCTTGAACCCTAAGTAGCTGTCGCCTCCCAATCAGGTTCACTAGTGTGATAGCACATTTTTGATTAGGATGAAGCGATCATGGCCCACATCAACACTGCGAGGGCGGCTCTAAGTTACGCGTGCATAACTTGCACAAAATCCATTGGAGTTAGTGGGGGTGGCTGACTCCGCTGTTGTCCCTGAGAAGACATGTTTCTACACATGCGCATAGCACTAGTTATAAGAATAGGGGAGACTTTTTATCGGACAACATAGATCATGAAAGAAGGGAACATTTCCTAAATATCTCGTATCCTCTTCATCATGAGTGTGGCACGTTTCACACCCATGAAAAACATTCTACTTGGGGCTTTCGGACACCTAGGACACTTCAAAACCTATGACTCTGATCCAAGTTTGTCACGACCCGACAGGCCCTGGGTGTAACACGAGACAAGGAACCCCCGAGAGGCTCAAGTCGACCCATGACAATAGCGAGACATGCAAGCTCCATTCACTTTAAGTGGAAGGCGAACATAAGGCATAAACGAAATGTAAACATAACATAACATATCATAACAGAAGGAGTCACTGGACATACACGCAAGTTGAGTACTACATACTGTATGAAAGCCTCCTACACATGATGGGGTGATGGGAACCCCAACTAACTTCGGCCAAGTATTAAAACATAAAATAACATAAATGTATGTCAACGGCCCTCGGAACATGGGGACTCACCAGCAAGTGAAAGTGAACTCTAAGATGATCTATAGATGAGGATGAGC
Organism: Datura stramonium; assembly: GCA_018107945.1. Lineage (NCBI taxonomy): Eukaryota > Viridiplantae > Streptophyta > Magnoliopsida > Solanales > Solanaceae > Datura > Datura stramonium. The sequence goes on along the minus strand of JACEIK010003458.1, from coordinate 127,087 downwards.
CTGAGGGCCGGGTCTGTATCATGAAACAATACAGCATAGAAAGTATGCGGTCGGTAAGTGGAATGTACAGTATGCAAGGTAAGTAAAGCAGAGACGGACATTTGAAATATATAAAAACTCATAAATGATCAAAAAGGTAGGACAACATGCTCATAGCATAAATATCGTAATAACACATAAGGCTCAAGGTTTCAAAACATTCGTAATACAATCATAATCAAGATCATAAGAGAAAAGCTTTAATAAACATGACTTGAGCCGATATACATAATCATAAACATGCATAAATCATGAGAGCAGTGGGAGATTCTCTTAACCGACATACCCCATATGAGAACACATGGAGCTGACTTGTCAACCTAGTCAAGAGGCCGTTCGTACCTTGCCCAGGCTAGAACCATGAAAGGTGTGATCACACATAAAAAGGGCTATTTAGGGCCGGGGGCCGATCACAAGCGAGGTCCCAACATATCCTATGGTGGAACGTAGTTTATGAGATCGAGCATAACACGGGCCCGAATCCTGGGTGTTCGATACTTCTCCCAAAATATATATAGTGCTCATAGTATAATATGGATGAGTTCATGGGCTAGTTAAATCATGATAATTAGAAACATTCTTGTAAATACATGAACCATCCATGAGGTGAGGCCCGTGATCGGCCAAAACATATTTAGTAAATCCACGGGATTCATGCATAACGTAGATCATATATATATATATATATATATATATACTTCATATCATCCAATTCATAATGGGTATTTGAATAAATTCATATTTCAAATCATAAATCATGATGGGTTTATGAGTATCAATAATTGAAGTAAAGATCATAACTTGATTCATCATAGATCATACATAATTAAGTTTAATTTAGTAGAAATCAAAATCAATAAAATTTATAATCAAAATAGTTGTGAAATATGATCAAAATTCAAAAAATATGAGGTAACTCATATTCATAAAAGCCCATTAGAAAATCATTAGATTTTTAAAAAATTTAAATTCAAAACCCATGAGATTTTTGGTAGATTTTCATAAATTAATAGAGAATGGGATTGGGTGTGAAAGGGAACACCCATTCGTGACCCCACCATACCTGGGTAGATCAGATTCTAGTTTCTTAAATGCCCAAGGTTGAATTGATAGGAAAAAGCTTGAATCTATGCTTGACCTCTCTAGAATTCTCTAAATTTTGCATACATGGGAGTGGACTATGCAAGAGGGACTTAACTTATCTTAACATGCCCGAGAAAAATACATGAAACGACGACGTAGTTTAGGGCCCTAACACATAGAAATGTCAAAAATACCCTTAATGAAATTACCCTAAAAATCTGCCCATGTCAATCCAACGGGCGTACCAACAAGTCATTGGAAGCTACCACGACTCGTTATGTAAGCCCATTTCACCTTTTGAGGCCACCTTTGAGAATCCTACCACGGCTCGAAAGGACCACTCATCCTTTGATCCAACGGCTTGGTGAGTCGATCGTTTCTTGTCTCTAAATACCTTGAGCCTTTCCTCACAACAGGCACACTCACCACGACTCTTTAGTTCCTCCAACGAGTCGTGGTACCAATCCATTAAGTCACTTGGAGATTCGACAACTTTGACAATGATTGAGTGACAACAAGTCGTCGTCACTCATGAATGGATTGGATGACCGTACTTCCCCAACATAAGGTCAATGCTACCCACGAGTACAAACAACGACTTATTGTTTCAAGAAATGAGTCGTTACTCCACGCATTGCATCCACTGCCACGGACACTTGAAACCACGGCTTGGCTCTAACGGTGTTAGTTGGACCAACGTCTGTTGGGTCGTACGGCATCTGACACTTTCCTAATTTTCAGCCAACTTTAAATTTTGATCTGGTCTAATCTTAGGCATTTCGGGGTATTACAATTCTAGTAGTTAATGAATTTCTAGATATGTTCCCAGATGAATTTCTGGTATTCCCCGAGCAGAGTGGTGCCACTGTTTACTACCAGGTACTCAGCCTATCTCCATCTCTGCATGCCGAATGGCTCCTGTTGAGCTCGAGAGAATTGAAGGAGGCAGTGAAGAATCTTCTGGATAAGGGCTTCATTAGGCCGAGCACTTCACTTGGGGTGTGCCGGATACATTTGTAAGAAAGAAAGATGGCTCCCTCCGTATGTGAATAGATTACCGACAGCTAAGCAAAAGTCCTTTGTCAAAAATAAATACCCACTTCGGATAGATGATTTTGATCAGGTTACAGGGAGGCAGGTATTTCTCTAAGATCTACTTAAGATGCAGGTATGCAGTGCGGGTTCGGGAGAGATACATCCAGAAAATGGCCTTTTAGAACTAGGTATGGCCATTTGAATTCTAGTTATGTCCTTCGGGTTGATGGTCTCCGGCGGTGTTCATGGATCGATAGACAGCTTCTTCAGGTCGTATCTAGATTTGTTTGTGATAAGTATTCATTGATGACATTATGGTGTACTCTCATTCAGAAGCAGAAGCAAGAGATCATTTGCGAGCAGTGCTCTAGATTCTCAAGATGTCGATTATACGCAAAATTTTCCAGTGTGTTCTGGCTAAGTGGTAGCCTTTTGGGTCATATTGTGTTGGATGCTAGTTTTCAGGTAGATTTACAGAAGATTGGGCAGTAAAGACATGGCCTAGACCACCAACTCCCGGCCCCGAGGTGCATAGTTTCTGAGGTTAGTTTGGATATTACGGGGAGATTTGTAGAGGGGTTTCTACTTTATCAGCACCTTTGACCAAGTTAACTGGCGACTAAATTTCACTGGACTGAAGCATGTGAACGAGTTTCCAAGAGTTGAAGAACAGATTGACATCAGCGCCGATTACTAGCTTTGCCGGGGAAAGGTTCGAGAGGTTATGCGGTGTATTGTGATGCTTCGGTGTCGGAGTTAGGAGTGTGTTTTTGATGCAACACGGTAAGGTAATCATGAAAAGAGAACTATCCCACTCCGAGGCCCAGCCTGGAGTTAGCGGAAGTAGTTCACGCATTAAAAATATATGGAGACATTATCTGTATGGGGTGCACATGGACAACTTTGAAGTCTAAGAGCCTCCAATACATCTTTACACGAGAAAAGTTGAATCTACGGCGGCGTCGCTGGTTAGAATTGTTGAAGGACTACGATGTGAATATTTTATATCATCCGAGAAGGCTAATATTGTGGCAGATTCCTTTAGTCGTAGATCAATGGGGAGTTTAGTGCACTTGAGGCCCGAACGGCGGGAGGCGCCGAAATTGCACCGGTTAGCTAGTTGCCCGTCCGAATAGTAGACTCGGGGACGGTGGGGAGTGATTTAGAATCTTGCCGATATCATCCCTAGTTGTAGAAGTAAGAAGCGACAGTATGAAGATCCTAACTTGGTACATCTCAGAGATAAGTGCGGCGAGGGCGAAGTATCGGCTTTTGAGGTAACTGCAAACGGGGTCTTGAGATGTGGGGGTCGCCTGCAGGTTCCGGATGTGGCGAGGACTTCACCAGCGAGATCATGGCGAGGTACATTGTTCCCGTTATTCTCTTCACCCAATTTCAACAAAGATGTATCATGACATAAAGAGATTTACTGGTGGCGAGAATGAAAAGGGTGTAGCAGAATTTGTAACTTCTGTGCCTTAACTGCCAGTAGGTAAACGATTTTCATAAAAACACAGCGGTGTGAAGGGAAATATGATTCCATGTGGAAATGGGTGATAACGCTCAAGCCACACCTCTTGCGAAGTGAAGCGGACATTGTCAATAAGGGCCAACTAGAGGAGTTGGGGTCGAACCCACCTCAAAATAGCCAGTAATTGAACTTGTAGTGAATTTACTTCAAAATAAGGGGATTACGAAGAAAATCAATAATAAAAACAAATATTAAGATTCTGGTGTTGAGTCAATATCAAAAGGACAACTAGGGTTTGTGTTCCCCATGGGTTCATAACTGCTTTGGGTATACATAAGTGATTATCACCAATACGTACTTATAGAGGCCCGTAAGCGGTTCATTCAAACAACGGTAAATTACTTAGTGAATGAGCTATACTCAATCACTCGACCAAGTCTCATAAGAGGTTTCAAACTATTCATTATCACTAAGTTCCATATTTATCTATCCTCGACCACAACTTAAAAGTTAATAAAATAATTATCAAAATCAAGGCTCCATTGTAATTCTCTTTTTCTAATCTCTACCTCTTCGACCGAAGAAAGTAAAATCGGGCATGTCTAACATTGCGCACCATTAAGAAACGTTTAAGCATGAAGAGAATATAATGTAAGTATCTTTGATGGTTTTAAAATAACTTTGTGTAACCTAGCTTATTAATCCACCATGGTTCCCCACAACCCTAGCTATGGATGTTTTTAGCCTCTCATAGTTGTAAGGTTGTGAATTATATTCATGATTAAGAACATAAATCAATACATACAATTATGAATGAGAAACACACTTCCTTTTAATTATTGACAAAATCTTCAAGAACAAGTAGCAAGAACAAGATAAATTTCGAGAAAAGGTTGATCACAAGGTGAATCAACTCAATTCTCCTACAAATCTCTTCTCTCCTTATATGCCGTGTCCTTCCTGCTTGTCTACAATTGTCCATGAGAAAAATAAAACCACAAAACATATTTATACAGACACAAGAATCCTTTTCCAAGGCTAAGCGGATGAATTCCATATCTGGTGTCGCGGTCGTCATGAGCCAATATTGCGATCCGTAGCATCATCCTACGACTCGCCAGCCTCTGTCATACCTTGCATTGGTGAGTTTTTTATAAGTGTTGGATCCTAGAATGATTCATACCTCCATCAAATGATCCGCTAAGCTCCATGGTTTGATTAAAACTTTGGAATTCTTAAAGTTCATCACAGCCGTCATGGTACATTTAGTACCTTATTCCCATGGGTCGTACTGTCTTTCCGTAGCGGAGTGACACCTTATGCCAATTTTAGGACTCATTAATGTGATTTCATCACCCGACTCGTGCCGGCAATTATGACTCGTACTTAGACTCGCACATTGCATCTCTTCAACTTAGCCTTACACGGCTTTTCACGGCCATTAGTACGACTCGTAGGTCCTTCCTACGGTTCGTACTTGTAATTACACACTTTAATAATATTTTCATACTTCGGGCGTTCTTTTTGCAATTTTCGGGTCCAACGCAATTTATCCTGCAACCAAAGGAAAAGTGCCTCATATCCCACATAAACACACCTAAGTCCATGCTATTTTATTTTGAGCATCGAAAGTACTGTAATCCACGGTACATCAACACCTTCAACTTAAGACTTGCATGTCCTCGGGCAAAGAAAAGAAAAACTAAAACCACGATACTCAACTAGAAAATAGACTTAAGATACTACAGCCAATACTCAAAAAAACTCGCACTTTCTATACAAAACTCTATTGACCCTTCAAGGGCAACATCAGTATTACAAGCAATCTTAAAACATCATAAACAGGGATCAAAGCATGTCATTCATCTTTCAACAAACAATCAAGTCATCACCAACGTTTTCAACACAGAACAATGGTAAAAGCAAACATAATTCATTGACCCTCACACAAATGAAGTCCCCACTCAAATATGAAATGTCAAATATAATGTGGGACTAAACAAATGCATAACTCACTCTCACAAGAAGTTACAAGTATTGTGTTAGATACCATAGGTTTGTCCTTATTTTCTACATTTTTGGTTTATCGGATGGTAGGATTAGGAATACTATAGGACTTGATATGGCTTGTAATGTAGGCTCGGGGTTGGACATGGTAAAGATGAAAGATTTTATAAGTGACTGACCTTCCTTGGCACTACATACAATGGCTACACCATTCACCTATTCACCCTTTTATTCTTTCATTCCCTTTCTTCCCTTTCTCCCCTTTTTATACATGTTTGCATGGGTGCGGTGAGTTTTCAACTTTTTTTCAGCATTTTCAAATTTCCTTTTGCTTTCTTTCAAGATTTTCAGCATTTTCATATCTTCTTTTCATCATCTCACCCTTCTCATTCTTCACCATTTCTTTTTCTTTTCTTTTTCTTTTCCTGCTTAGTTCCACCATTTACTAACCCCTATTCTAGCCACCCTCTCAACCCAAGCATTTTTCTTATATTGAGGTTCACAATATCCAAGAAAGGACCAGGGCCAAAACAGGTTCATTGTAAAAAATGGGTATGGTGAACATGATCAGTAAATCAAAGAAATCATGGTCTATTAAGGCTCAAACTTGAGGATCAAAGGGATTCGTGAAACTTTTGGTAGGCTAAATAGGCTAAGTAAAACTACACAAAAAATGTCCTATGATCATATCTAATCAACCATCATAGCCTATGCAACTAGGCAGTTCTAGATCTACAACACAATATCGTAATAACTACTATACCTCACTCGCACATGGTATATGAATTATTTTCACCTCACTTTTACGGTTTATAAATGGCTTAACAAGACTACTCATATTGATAAACTAAATGACATCAAAAAGATCCATAGCAATCATGCATGTTGTCATATATACATAGTTAATGCATCAAAAAAAATTAACGGTCATATTTTTTAAAAACCAAAACTAGTGCATTTTTATTGTTGAGTACTCCTAAGATTCTTTCTAATTAAACAACAATCACAAACTAAAATTAAAAATTCTACACATATCAGTTCTACTAGATAGCATGCCTGAGGAAAAAGAAACACGTACAAGAAAAATCCTTAGGCAGACCAAAAATCCAACAAATTACAAGTACACCCCCCTCCTCCCCCCTTTTTTTAAAAAGCATGCTTCATACCCAAAGCATAATAGAATGTAAAAACAGAGGGAAGGGGACATACCTGTGGCTACTCAGACTTCACCATCCATGGGTTGCCTCCTATGCAGTGCCTGATTTAAGTATCTTGACTACTTAGACTTCATCAAGGAACTCGGACTCATCCTCCACTGTATTGGATGCTTGGATTTGCTAAGAGGTGCCCTCGATGAGACAACAAAAAACAAAAAAATACATAAAAGAGGAAATAACTACCAAAAAAGTCAAATACAAGCAAATAATCTAGTATTAGCCGTATTCCCCGGCAATGGCGCCACTTTTTGATAACTCTCAAACCACACCTCTTACTGAAGTGAGAAGTGGACGTTATCAATAAAGAACCCAACTAGAGGTTGGGGTCAAACCCACAGGAAATAGAGGAGAACTGGATTATAGTCGGTAATTGAACTTGTGAGGTAGTTACTTCAAGGGGGATTCTGAAGAAAATCAATAATAAAAACAAATATTAAAATTATGGTGTTGAGTCAATATCAAAGTACAACTAGGGTATGTGTTCCCCATGGGTTCATAACTTCTTTGGGTATACACTTGTGATTATCACCAATACATACTTATAGAACTGATAACTTAGGTTCATTCAAACGACCGACCAGTCCCTATAGAATGACTATACTCAATCACTCGACCAAGTCTCATTAGCGGTTTCAAACTATCCATTATCACTAAGTTCCAAATTTAACTATCCTGCGACCACAGCTCAAGTTAATACAATGATTATCAAAATCAAGGCTCCGTTGTAATTCTCTTTTCCTAATCTCTATCTCTTCGACCGAAGAAAGTAAAGATTTCGGGCATGTCCTAACGTTGCGCACCGTTAAGAAACGTTTAAGCATGAATAGAATACAATATAAGTATTTGTATTGGTTTTAAAAATCACTTTGTGTAACCCTAGCTTGTTAATCCATCATGGTTCCCACAACCCCAGCTATGGAGGTTTTAGTCTCTCATAGTTGTAAGGTTGTGAATTGTATTCATGATTAAGAACATAAATCAATACATACAATTATGAATGAGAAAAACACTTCCTTTAATTACTCAGCAGAATATTCAAGAATAAGATAAATTCAAGAAAATGTTGATCACAAGTTGAATCAACTCAATTCTCCTACAAATCTCTTCTCTCCTTTTCTTTTCGTGTCTTTCCTACTTGTCTACGATTTTCCACAGAAAAATAAAACCTAAAACGTATTTATACAGACACAAGAATCCTTTTCCTAGGCTAACTGGATGAATTTCCATATCTTGTGCCACAGTAGTCACGAGCCATGTTACAATCCATAGCATCATCCTACGACTCGTAGCCTCCTGTCGTACCTTGCATTGTTAGCTGAGTTTTTTCTAAGTGTTGGATACTGGAATGATTCATACCTCACTCAAATGATCCATACTGAGCTCCCATGGTTTGATTCTGAAACTTTGGAATTCTTCTGAAGTTCATCACAACCGTCATGGTACGACTCGTAACTTATTCCCACGGGTCGTACTGTCTTTTCGTAGCAGGAGTCAGCACCTCATGCAAATTTTATGGATCTTGTCACGATTTCATCACCACGACTCGTACAGAGACTCGCACATGCATCTCTTCAACTTAGCCTTCTGCAGCTTTTCACGACCATCAGTACGACTCATAGGTCCTTCCTACGGCTCGTACTGTGGTCTGCACTTTAAGCATATTTTGCATACTTCAGGCTTTCTTTTGCAATCTTTAGGTCCAACACCAATTTATCCTGCAACCAAAGGAAAAGTGCCTCATATCCACATAAACACACCTAAGTCCATGTTATTTTCTTAGTTTTGAGCATCGAAAGTGTTGTAAATCCATAGCACATCAATGGAAAGCAATAAATATGGATTTTGTGACAGGATTACCCCATACCAGATGCAGATTTGATTCCATCTGGGTGATTGTCGATAGATTGACGAAGTCAACTCACTTTCTTCCCCTCAGGACTACCTTCTCAGCTGAGGATTATGCTGAATTGTATATCAGAGAAATAGTTTGATTGCATGGTGTCCCAGTATTAATCATTTCTGATAGAGGAGAACAATTCCTAGCTAGATTCTGGCAGTCATTTCAGAGAGGCTTGGGAATGCAGGTTAACCTGAGTACAACATTCCATCCTCAAACAGACGGGCAGGCAGAATGTACAATTCAGACACTTGAGGACATGTTGCGAGCGTGTGTGTTAGAATTCGAGGGCAGTTGGGATGAATATTTACCTCTTATTGAATTTTCTTACAACAACAGTTACCATTCGGCAAATTCATATGGCGTCGTACGAGGCCTTATATGGGCGGAAGTGCAGGTCTCCTCTTGGTTGGTTTGAGGTGGGGGAATTAGAATTAATTGGACCAGATATGATCCACCAATCAAAGGAGAAGGTAAAGCTTATTAGAGAGCGCTTGTTGACAGCCCAGAGTCACAAGAGATATTACTCTGATGTGCAACGTAGAAACCTGGAATTCAATGTAGACGACTGGGTATTTCTGAAAGTTTTGCCAATGAAGGGTGTAATGAGGTTTGGTAAAAAGGGAAAGCTTAGCCCAAGGTTTATCGGGCTGTATCGGATCCTCTGAAGAATAGGCCAGGTGGCATACGAGTTAGATCTGCCTCCAGAGTTAGAGTCTGTTCACCCGGTCTTTCATGTATCGATGATGCGGAAGTGTATGGGGGATCCATCCCGAGTTGTGCTAGTTGAGGATGTCCAGATTACTGATGAGTTGGCCTATGAAGATGTTCCAGTGGCCATATTAGATCGGTAGGTTCGTAGGTTTAGAACCAAAGATGTCGCTTCTGTTAAGGTACTGTGGAGAAGCAAGAATAGAGAAGAGATGACCTGGTAAGCCGAAGATGACATGAGATCTAGATATCCTTATCTGTTCCAAGGTTAGTCCAGACTATGCAGTTAAGGTAAGGTTCTTGTTCAGCTGTTACTTTATAATTTATGTTGTTTATACTGTTCAGTTGACTATTATTTTTTTGTGAAATAGTTGTTATAGTGTTATGTGAAGTGCCTGTATTGGACTTTTCTGCGTTTCAGGATTTTCAAATAGTCCATATTATAGGGGAGACTCTGCCGAAATTCTTCCGGAATAATAGTTGAAGGAGTTAAACTCCTGTAAGTTGAAGTTGATTCGAGGATGAATGTTCCTAAGGGGGGAGGATATTACACCCCGTAAGCTCCTAACATTTAGTTGGCATATTCGTACGTTAGTCAAGAGTTTTAGAGTACAACGCGTACGAGAAAGGGCCTGGGGAAAGGTCGAATGAGCGCGGAATCAAGGTTGCAAGGAAGAAGGTCGGACAAGCTTCCAAAATGGCAACGTGTCACGGACCCTCCCCCTCCGTGATGGGCTTCGTGACACGTCCGACAATTGGCGCAATGGGTCCACCGCCCAAGTTTTATATAAATTCAATTGTTTCATTTGATTTAAAATATAAACATGAGACCTTTGTCCAGAGAAGAGAGAACCTGCCATTTTTCATGTAATTTCCTCTAATTATGCTGCTAAACGCTGTTCAAACTCAAATTAACTTCAGTTATCGAGTTCTAAGCCTACATGGAGCATTACTACGGAGTTATTTTCTCAAAATACGCCCGAAAAATCAAAATCCTGCCGTGTAGAAGTTGTCAGAATTGCTCCAAATTGATTCCTAAACAATCACAGGCATCAAGTAAGCATTTCTCCCTTCTGAACCCTCGAGAAATTATAGGTTTTCGACCGTATTTTACATAGTTGAATTAATGTTGTTATTAATATTAAAAGTTATCATTTTAAGCCGAAGTTGGTCTTAAATTAATCTTTTTCTCCCAATATCATGGTCATATTTGGAAAGAGCTGTTGAATACAAGTTGAAACTCATCGGCTGTTTGGGAAACGATAATCGAGGTATGTTAAGGCAAATTCCTTTGGCAAGTTAGTTTCTATATCATTATAATACAGTTTGAACTTCCATAAGGAAGCCAAAAGTCTCGTTGTTGTGAATAGCTATTGTTGTTAGCTAAGTTCAGTATTTATGTTTAGTTTGGGATTGACTTTGCCCGGTATAGCCTTTCATGACCAACCCAGGGTTACTAGCTGTGTCGTTGCCTACCAGGGGATAGATTACGTCACTCCAAGGAGTGGTATGCCATCCGCAAGGGACGAAGATGAGTTCCGAGGACCTTATATAGTCTATTCCATGGCTGGACTATTTATATGTCGTATCGACACCACACCCCCGTCAAGCCTGGTGCTCGGGGTGCAGATATTAGGAGTCCACTGGACTCAGACACAACTACAGTTCAGGGACCGAGTGGGCTCATTTGCAGACCCAGGGAACTGGTAGGACGGCTATAGTTATTAGTTGACTTTTTTTTACCTTGTTAGGGGTATATAGATTGAAGTGTACTAGCCAGGGCTTATGGGGGCCCCGAGTGGGTTTTTTTGTGTTGGTTGTACCTTCCGGCTTATCGAGACCATGTAAGGTTCTTGTTTGCACTATTTACTGTTAGATTAGACAACAGAAAGTTAAGTTATTTAGGTTACACCTCTATCTCCTTCACTTAGTTACTTTCGGTTTCATTTTAAGTTATTTTCAGTTATTGCCTTACATATTCAGTACATATTGTACTGACGCTCATCTTTGGGCGTTGCATTACTTGCCTACAGGTGCAGATAGACACGGATCAGGACCTTCCTAGATTTCAGCCAGAATTAGCAGTGCAGTCAGCTCCTTTCCTCCGGAGCTGATTAGCTAGAAGGTGAAGGTTTGTTCTTTTGATTGTAAAATATAGGTAGGTAGGGGTCTTGTCTCGATTAATATTCTACTCTTAGCGACTTGCAGATTTACAGTTCCCTGTGGTTAGTTTGTGGTTGGCTGTGTGGGGCCTATGTATGTTTTATTTCATGTGATGGCTGTGCGGGGCCTTGTTTAGTTGTTAGATAGTGGCCTTGTCGGCTATAGTTTAGTTATAGTTGCCTGATTTTCATTTCAGTTAAAACTACACAGCATGGTGGTCTTGTCGGCCCGTATAGGACTCCCTTCTGTTGCTTGTTGTTGGGTAGCCGTTTTCATTTACAGGTGGCTATATGACCTTGTAGGATGGAGGCTATATTTACAGCCGAGATATAGCTCGTTGCTTTCTTGAAATTAGGTTGCAGGCATGCACCAGACGTGTATAAGTCTAGCCAGGCCAATCAGATCAAAATGTGGCGTTAGGTGCTAGTCATGCCTCCCAAGATGGGGCGTGACATATGGTGATATGAATTTTATGATCTGGATCATGAATAAATGAAAAGGACATAAAATTGATGGTAAACCATATAAATCTTTCACTAGAAATAGGGATGACATAATTCTTTTACTTAGAAAAAAATCATCTCAATGTCGTAGTTGCTACAAGAGATCCCTACTGACAATTATGGCTTCAAATTAGATAAAAGAATTAGTAAGAAGTATTACAATTGTTAGGAAGTGTCAAGGATGAGGAAGAGGGTGTAACTGTGTAATTAGTAGAAGTGAATAAGTAGCGCTTTGCTCTTAATATAACAAATAAATAGAAAAATAAAGAATAACAACCAAAACATTGAGGAAAATGAAAAATGTGTATTCTGATTGATAAGAGGTGTCACATCACATTTTTATGTCCCAACTTTATATAGATATATAGATTACCTTTTATGTAATTTTAAGTCACAAAATTTTGAATTAATGAAGGCCTAAAAAGCCTCTCGGAGGTTATGATTGATCGAATAAATTAGAAAATTAAATTTATACAATCGACTAATTGAAAAAAGCTGAAGAACAAGACCAAAAGGGAATGATCAGTAAGCTAAATATCAAACTAAATGGAGGGACCATTAAAAAAAAAAGAAACTATTTGAAGTGTTTGCTCCAGTTTGGGTACTATAAAAAAATTACTAAACTGTGGTGATTTTTGGTCAATTTGTGATGGTTTCCGACCGCAACAAAAAAAATTATGGCAATTTCTAAAAGTGTCACAATTAGCATTGCCACGAGCATTATGGTGACGGATTTTTGAAGCCTCCATGACGACCACCCCTAAATAGATTTTGAATTTATGGGAGTTTTTAAAGATAATAAATGACAATTTAAAACCCCTACACTATGATATCAATGTTTCAAAAAAAATACCGTGAGAGTTTATAAACCCCCACAATATGATCATAATGTTCTACAAGAAAGATATAGCGGAGGTCTATAAAACTCCACAATATAATTTCAGTTTTTCCCAAAAAAATTATGTG